>JARHVA010008684.1:157500-172500 GCA_037957365.1 Torreya grandis | reverse complement strand
TGCCTAGGATTATGCCAAAAACATTCCTAAAAATGTGTTGAATAAAGTCCCTTAAGTTTCCTCCAAGATGACTTAGTGTATCGAATTCAATAGGTGCATTTTAAGGTCCCAATTGAAAGTCTAAAAATACTATTCTATTATTACAATTATTCAAGATTCACCGAATATATTCAAATATATTATTCAAATTTTACCTATAATTAAGATCTCTTATGAAAATTTGGTTAATTCTCATTTCTTTGCACCTCCTTCATCTACCCCTCCATCACACATGGGACAAGCATCAACCATTCCATCCATTCCCACCTCATCTCAAGAATGTGCCTTTGACATGGAACTAGTCCTACCTACACCATGTATGCAACAATTGCAAGCTCAAAAACAAGCTAGACAATACTTAGTAATTTTCAATACTATAGAGTACTATACCTCACTATGTAATTGGTATGATAAAATAGGAAAGCAGGATGATGGTTATGATGTGTGTACATGTTTTTATTTAATATTTTGGTCAAGTTAGGTATGCACTTTTTTTTGTGTAATCTATGGTTTTGAGCTCAATAAACTTAAAATAATCAAATGTTTCCATTAGTGATGATGTGGTTTTAAGATGTGGTGCCTGTAGTGATGAATGTATAGCTTATAAAATATCTAAATTCACTAGGGAATTTGTTCAAAACCTTTAAGGAATGGATATGCTTTAGAAATATAGGGTGGGTGTAGAATTGACATTGACAAAGTATGATATTTGTATAAGTTACCCCATCTAAACTATATTAAGCTTATTCAAGATACATTAGAGGTGATAATGTCCCCTAAATATGAGACCTACTACCCCTCAAGGATTATGTTGAGGAGAGGAACCCAATACTTGTTCATCTGGATGATGAACTACTCACCTCATATAGATGGTTGATCAAAATTGAATACCAATGTGGACCTCCTCACCAAAGGTTTCAAGATTATATATTTTGTACATATATATTTTATCATGTTGTTCATTTTTCATTGTAATGAGCTTAAACCTTATGATGTGGATTGTAAGAAAGTAGTACATCTCATTATTTTAGCTATGGTTTGGGATTTGAGGTTGAGGAGTCCATTACAAAATTATGTTATCTCCTACATGTAGGACTTAATATAAATGTACATTTGGATATACATGTAATTCAAAGTAGAAGGGTCTAAATAATTTGAATACATACATAGAAAATTGATAACATTCGATGCTTTCTCAATTTGGATGGGACCTTAAAGGGATCTACATGTTAATTTTTGTATAGTAATGGCAACTCAGAGGCCCGCATTATGTGAATTATTTAATAGACATGAGTAGCTTGGATCGATGTCAATCTTTAAACATTATTGGCTTATATGTATGTATAATAAATTTATGAATAGGAATAAGTTGGATTTTTTGGAGGGGATGGGATATGTATAGGTATCAAAGATGTGAATATCTGACAACTCAGACACTTCTCTAGGTGTACTAGACCTACACATGTGGAAATCTTTGATTTGATTGGGTATCTTAAAGCTTTGATAAATATGATACTTCTAGGATAAGTGAAAATTAGATATCTAACAAAAGTATATTTGTGTATAAGTTACACATGTGGTGATGTATCTAATTATATTGGGCCTCACAAGGATTTGATTGCTCTTTGACACTTTGAAAACTTGATGCCTCTAACAGTCATGACACTTTTAAGCATGTATGAGGTACACATGATGATATGTAATTAGATTTGGCCTCCTAGGGCATTGTTAACTCTAAAACTTCTAAGAGTTGATGCAACTATAATATCTTTAACACTTTCAGGTATACAAGGTACACACACGGCACAACAAGGTTAAATTATAGAAACAATTCAATCAAGGAGGCATGAAAGGCCAATTTGAACCCCTTATTGACATAACTATAAGAGCATGATATATAATTTGTGACAAAATTAATTACTATTCTATCTATCATTAATTTAACCAATTACTCGAATAGTTCAATTAGAGATAGGTTGAGATCTTGAAACATATACCAAGATTTGGTCCTTAAGACCCAAAGAAGGTGCCTAGTAAGAAACTAGGAAGAGATGGAGAGGAATTTTGTGAATGAGATGAATGAAATGAGGGGAAAAAATGTGATTTAAATGTATGAATAGAGGTTAATTCCATTAATAATGTGTTACTAAGAGTACAAGGAATAAATACTAGGTGTAAGAAGCTAAATTAAGCCCAAAGAGTTAAAAGAGGATCTAGATTGTCAAGGAAGATTAAAATCAAACCATAGAAAATGAATGTGATCGGTTGGGTTTAGAACCATCTAATGATGTTTTTGTAGATTTCTCCTCCATACCTTTGCATCAGCGTATAACCATAATTCAAATGCAATCATAGATATTATTTATTTCTTATAAGGGTCTGAGTTACAACATTATCCTAACAAGTTATTCTCAATCTCATAACATTTTTAATCCTTAAAAATACTTTGAAACCAATCATTCATAATACTATGAACACAAGTGATTCAGACAAGATTTAATTTAATGGTTTTCTTAAATATTCATGTAAATAATAATAATGTGACACATAAGCATATAATGTCAATAATACTTGATTTTCCATATAACCATACAAAAAATTACATCATGTCTAACAACATAGTATCTAATGTTGGGTAGATACATCATATACACATGCACAATGTCAAAAATACACACATTACCATATAGGCATACAAAAAATTACATCATATTCAACATTCTAATCATCAAATAGTCTCCCACTCTTTACCTTCTTCGAAGAAGACTCTCCTTGGTATGCCTTGGATTGCTCTAAGGTTGAACTACATGTACTACTCTCATAGATCACTTACATCTAAACCTATTCAAATACAAAAAAATATTATAAAAGCAACAAGAATACATGAAACTAAGTTAAAAAACTCATGTTTTAAACTATAATAAAAAAACCATTTAAACATGCATTTATCACAATCTCATGGTCCTTCTCAATTTGTCATTGACGCTCGATAGGGTTAGTGTCAGGAACAGCTACAAAAATATGTATGTAAAATGATGAAAAAAATATGAGAAGTTGTCATTATTAGTAATCTAAACCAGACTATCAAATGTCATATGACATCTCTACATACACAATAAATTCATGCATATAAGTTATATTTGACAAATTATATAGTAAAATTACTAAAATAAAAGTACTAAATTAAAATCTAATGTTACAAGTGAATATACAAACCTCAATGAGTGCCTATGCAGATGACATTATAGTAGCAATGTCCAAGTCTATCTTGACTCATAATGATGGAGGAGTGTCCACCCTAGTCATTAGCTAGATAGACAACCTAATAATTAATAACTCAGGCAATTCATTGATTAAAGAAGTTGATAACAAACTTAGTCTTGCATAAGATATGAAAAAATATAATGAGGTCATGGGAATAATGAATGTGACAAGTGGATATATGTAAGATGTGACTTTTAAGATAACGCTGAAGATAAGAAATCTCTGTTTCAGGAGGGAAAATGACAAGACAACGAGGGAGGATTTTTTATTGAATTTTGTGAAACTGAGTCAACGAATGTCTGTTATGTCTTGAAACATCCTTGATACACCTATATAAACTATTTCAAATGCTTGTATAACATTATTGAGGTGTATTTCATATTTTCACCAGATTACTTGGTCATTAGGCCTAATTGTCATAAGGCAACAACTAAGTATAGTTGAGGATAGTCCTATGAGCTTGGGTGTCTAAATTGTTTTTTTATAAATTATGATCATGTTAACACCTTTAAAACTCTACTGACATACATTCATTACTTTATAGTCTGATCGAGTATTGGTGTGATAAAAAATCTCTTAGAAACAATCATTATGATAAGATAAGTAACCTATATAGGAGTTTGTTGAAAATTTTGTGAACTGAGTTTTAATCAGGTTAAGACACCTAGAGTGATAGATTAATTTATGGGGGACATATATAATTGAGACTTTTAAGAGTGTCTAGAACCTTATAAAATAGGTCTCATCAAAATCTAGAGAAACATATATAAAATAGAACTGAATATTGTAGAGATAAGAGTGAGTGGACAATCTTCTTTACAAGTGCATTATTTTAGTTTCGCTATAGGTGACATTAGGTCAAATATATATCCTTATATTTCCCTTAATTTTTACAAGGTAAGGTCTATATGTATACAATTCAAGAAGTTTGAGATCAATAAAGGGTGCTATAGTTTTATCAACAATTAAGATTCATTTAAAGGGGACTTTCTTGATGGATGGTATTATAGAAATATAGAGTCAGCATGTCACTCAAGTGATGAAAGTGCATGGATATAGATAGTCCCTCTCCCCCAACTAGGTAGATTAGGTATTAGGACCCTATAAGTAGGTGGTGGTAAAAAACTACTCAACCCCATCTATCTATATGGGGTTGAGGTCTCCTATTTATATATGGTAACAAGGCCTATGCCATATAGATGTAGGCTATAGTTTATAGTCGACATTCTCCCAACAAACCAATGGGATATAATGGCCCACTCTATATAGCTATACTAATAAAGTCTGGTTGGAAATTAGAATTGACTAGGTATAATGTGATCAGGAGGCTATGCCATCTAAATTTATATCTCCACAGATAGAGATGAAATTGTTATGCTTGGTTTGAATTGATTGGAGTTGAATTACTATCTATGAAACTTTTGGATATGGATTGTAGATATTGAAATATTATATATGATTAGGATAACAAAGAATCAAGTGGTTGGCTATGAGGCCAATATTTAAAAGAAAGGAGTGGTGTGCATATTGATGAAGACATGCAATGCTCAATTTGGAATTTGATAGAAATATATTATACTAAAGTAATTTTATCAATATATATATATATATATATATATATATATATATATATATATATATGTACATACATATATACATACATATATGTGTGTGTCTATATATATATATATATACACACACACACACACACACACACACACACACACACATACATATATATGTATACACACACACACACACACACACATATATATACATGTATATATACATACATATATGTACATGTGTATATATATATATACATATATATATACACATATATATACACATATATATACATGTATATACATACATGTATATACATACATATATATATATATATATATACATATATATACACATATTATATATACATATATATGTGTATATATACATACATACATATACATGTATATATATATGTATATATATATACATATACGTGTTAGGTTGTGGAGCTAAAAGCTTCACTTATGCAAATGGAGGAGGATGTTGAGTTGTAGAGCAATCGATGCCAGTCTGATCAACTGAAATCAGTCATATATAGGGTGCAGACCAACCAACATTGGCAGGGATCAGCCGACGTCGGTCATCCCCAGTCAGATAGGGACTGATGTCCGTCACCTGTGCATTCCAGAACTGTTTGTTGCACGAACAGTTAGTTTGTTGAACAGCCAATTTACATGTTGAAGACTAATTATAGTCTTGATTTGCGTGTCTAATTATTGTAATTAAGAAAGTCTAATTATTATTTGCATGAGGTCTATTTAAGAGACTCATGGGCTGTATTGTAATTAAGGCAAGAAAGGATTTCTTCCAGTTGTAGGATCTTGGTCAGCAGGTGTGCAAGGCCACATTTGGAGATCTACATGGTAAGTAAGATCAGGTTGATTTGCATATTGTTGCAAGATTAAGGAGATCTACTTGAAGTACTTTTGAGTGCTTGGTACAAGCAGTGTTGAGACTGACTAGTTGGAGGTGAACAACAATTTTGTGTGTGAGTTGTTTGTTGGGACCGTAGTTGAGAGAGAGAGCTTTGAGGGAAGATTACTGAAAGTCTTAGAGGTGTGGGAAGCCACAGAGGTGGAAGAAGAAGTGGCATCTTCTTTATTGTATTTCCTTTTGAAGATTATTTAATACAAGAGTGTGTATTGTCTCTCAAATTCTGTGTTATTTTTTATTCTAGTTACTTATTACTTCTGGTTTAATTCCCCATATTTAGTTTCATGGTAATTAGTTGTGCTTCCATGGGTTCCTAACAGTTGGTATCAGAGCTAAGGTTGCAAGGAGCAAGTTTTGTGTTTGATTACAGGTAACTCTCAGGGGTTTTTGATTGAGTGGGAGTAGCAATGGCAGAAGAAAGTAAGCTAAGGATGGAGATATTCAATGGCATGAATTATCAATTATGGAGGATGCAAATAGAGGATTATTTGTTTAAGAAATATTTGTACTTACCATTGGGTGGGGTTGCATGCAATCCCTTGGATATGAAGGATGAAGAATGGGAGGTTCTTGATCAGAAGGCTATGGGATCTATAAGGTTGAGCCTTGCATCGTCTATGATTTCTAGCTTATCTCAAGATAAGACAACGGTAGAGTTGATGGAATATTTGGAAAATTTGTATGAAAAACCCTCAGCTTCGAATAAGGTATTTATTATGAATCAGTTATTTAATTTGCAAATGCAGGAAGGCGGATTGGTACATAGTCATCTTAGTAATTTCCATGGTTTGGTAAACTAGTTAGTTTCAGTCAATATTGTTTTTGATGATGAAATTAAGGTTCTCTTAATCTTATGCTCATTATCTAAAAGTTGGGATAGTTTGGTAATGGTAGTTAGTAATACTGTGTCTGCTTCAAATATCTTGAAAGTGTATGATGTTGTTGGTGTAATATTGAATGAAGAAATTCATAGGAAAAGTACAAGTGAATCATCAGAGAATGCTTTGAGTGTTGAAAGTAGGGGAAGGCAAAGAGAGAAGATTGAGCAAGGGAGATCAAGGTCAAAGATAGGCAGGAGATCTAGATCCAGGCCCATCAGAAAAATCTACTGGAATTGTGGAAAGAAAGGGCATGTAAAGAAAGATTGTTGGTTGGTTGAAGATCAACAAGAAGAAACTAAAGAAGCAGGTGTTATAGGTATTGTTACAAGTATTGCTGGACAGGATGCTCTGGTATGTTCCTTGGATAAAGTGAAATCTTGGGTTTTAGATTCTGGTGCCTCTTTTCATGCATCCCCAAATAGAGAATTTTTTCATGAGTATGTCCAGGGAGACTTTGGAGAGATTTATTTAGGGGATGGTAAGCCTTGCCAGATGGTTAACAAAGGAAAAGTGAAGCTGAAATTGTAGACAGGCAACACATTGGTGTTGAAGGAGGTCATGCATATCCCAGTCCTGAAGTAGAACTTAATTTCTGTAGGAAGTTTGGGTGATGAGGGATGCACAGTAACTCTCACAACAGACTCTTGGAAGGTTACCAAGGGTACACTTTTTTTAGTAAGGGGTAAGAAAGTAGGTACTCTTTATCTATCTACTTGTATTACTGATTCTTCTTCTGGTTTATCTACTTCAGCTGTAGATTCAAAGATGTTGCTTCGTAGGCTTGGGCACATGAATAAGAAGTAGATGCATGTTATTGAATCAAAGGGTAAGATTTCAGATTTGAAAAGCACAGAATGAGATTTCTATAAGCAACAAAAGAAAGTGAGGTTTCTTGATACACTTGCTACAAGAAAGGATCGAGTTTATGGCACAAATAGGGAATCTAATGTTTTTGTCAAGAACAGGAAAGTCTTGGTGTTCAAGGAGAAGATGACAGAGAGAGATCTATCATAGGGTCTAAATAATTCTAAGCAGGGTATTTTGGACAAGGGTGTGATTCAAAGCAAGCTTGTGGGGAAAAATTAATCACTCACAGGTAAACACAAGTACCAGCATCGATCAGGTGGAACTGACATTGAATAGATAGTCACCGACATCGGTCATGTGTAGATCAGAGGAGTCAGTGGTGTCGGGTAGGGAAAGACCAACATTGGTCAAGAGGGAATTGACATCAGTAGAAGAGACACCGGTGTTGGTTAGGAAAATGGCATCGATAGTCAGGACAGTCACACGAAACCGACGTCGATCGAATGCAGGCTGAGAGGTGACCGGCATCAGTCACTGTTAAAATGAATTATGGGTAGACAGCAAGCTATTAAGGAGTTTCAAATGCCCATGTGGAGGACTAAAAGGGTGAGTAAACCTCAAATTTGTTATTGCCCTTCTTTAGATTACTTGTTTCTCATCGAAGGTCAAGAACCAGGAAGTTTTAAAGAAGTAGAACGCTTAGGATCTAAGAAACATTGGGAGCGTGGCATGGAGGAAGTTGATTCCTTGGAAGAGAACCAAATGAGAGATTTGGTGGAGTTGCTAGATTGAGAGAAAGAACTAAAAGATGAACGGATTTTGAGGACAAATAAGAGAGAGAATGACATGTGAGACGGAAGGCCAAGGTATATGGTCTTGAGCAGGCTACAGGGCAATGGAGGTTTGACAGGTGGATGATAAAGTAGGGCTTTAGTCAAGGTCATGGTAACCATTGTGTGTTCTTTACCAGGTTGGATAATATTTGCTACATTATCCTATTACTATATGTAGTGTGGATGTTGGTTGCAGGGTCACACATGCAGGGAGTTTCTAAGTTAAAGGTAAAGTTAGTTCAGAGGTATGTCATGGAGAATCTAGGAGTAGAAAGATTATTTGGCATGAGTTTTCTTAGAGACAGCAAAAGTCACAGGTTGATGTTGTCTCAGGATGATTGTGTGAATAAGGTAGTGGCGAGGTTCAAGATGCAAGATGCAGAACCAATTAGCGCACCTATGGATGGACAGTTAACAGAGCAGTGTTCCCAATCACATGATGAGGTTAAGTACATGTGTACTAGACCTGAGTTTTCCCGAGTAGTGGGAGTTGTCAGCAAGTTTGTGTTCAATCTAGGAAAGAAGCCCTGGAGGGTAGTTTAGTGGATTCTTAGGTACCTAAGAGGGACTAGCAGTAGGTATACATGCGATGCAAGGTCAAGCACTTCTCTACATGGGTATGTAGAATCGGATATGGTAGGTTATTTGGTTGATAGATGTTACACCACAGGTTGTGTGGTGGTTGGTCTTCAATATTGATCTTGAAGAAGAATACAAGACCAAAGAAACAAATTAGGTGGTGTACAGGTACAGGTATAGGTGCAGCTATTTATCTCCAAGTGGGAGATTGTTAGGTTATGGAGCTAAAAACTTTACTGATGCAAATGGAGGAGGTTGCTGAGTTGTAGAGCAACTGATGCCAGTCTGATCAACGAATGTTGGTAATATATAGGGAGCAGAGTAGCTGACATCAGTAGGGATCAGCTGACGTCGGTCATCCCCAGTTAGACAAGGACTGACGTCAGTCACCTATGCATTTCAGAACTATTTATTGCACGAATAGTTAGTTTTTTGAATGAAAAGTTTGCATGTTGAAGGCTAATTATAGTCTTGAGTTGCATGTCTAATTATTGTAATTAAAAAAGTCTAATTATTGTTTGCATGAGGTCTATTTAAGAGACTCATGTGCTGTATTGTAATTAAGGCAAGAAAGGATTTCTTCCAGTTGTAAGATCTTTTTCAGCAGGTGTGCAAGACCACGTTTGGAGATCTACATGGTAATTAAGATTAGGTTGATTTATAGGTTGTTGCAAGATTAAAGAGATCTACTTGAAGCACTTTTGAGTGCTTGGTATTAGTAGTGTTGAGACTGACTTGTTGGAGGTGAACAACAATTCTGTGTGTGAGTTGTTTGTTGGGACCGTAGTTGAGAGAGAGAGCTTTGAGGGAAGTTTATTGAAAGTCTTAGAGGTGTGGGAAGCCTCAGAGATGGAAGAAGAAGTGGCATCTTCTTTATTCTATTTCCTTCTAAAGATTCTTTAATACAAGAGTGTGTATTATCTCTCAAATTATGTGGTGTTTCTGATTCTAGTTACTTATTGATTCTAGTTTAATTCCACATATTTAGTTGCATGGTAATTAGTTGTGCTTCCACCGGTTTCTAACAATTGGTATCAGAGCTAAGGTTGTAGGAAGCAAGTTTTGTGTTTGATTACAGGTCACTCTCAGGGGTTTCTGATTGAGTGGGAGTAGCAATGGCAGAAGAAAGTAAGCTAATGAAGAAGAAATTCAATGGCATGAATTATCAATTATGGGGGATGCAAATAGAGGATTATCTGTATCAAAAAGATTTGTACTTACCGTTGGGTGGGGTTGCATGGAATCCCCTGGATATGAAGGATGAAGAATAGGAGGTTCTTGATTGGAAGGCTCTGGGATCTATAAGGTTGAGCCTTGCATCGTCTGTGATTTCTAGCTTATCTCTGGCTAAGACAATGGTAGAGTTGATAGAATCTTTGGAAAATTTGTATGAAAAACCCTCAGCTTTGAATAAGGTATTTCTCATGAAGCAGTTATTTAATTTGCAAATGCAGGAAGGTGAATCATTACATAGTCATCTTAGTAATTTCCATATTTTGTTAAACCAATTAGTTTCAGTCAATATTGTTTTTGATGATGAAATTAAGGCTCTCTTAATCTTATGCACATTACCTAAAAGTTGGAACAGTTTGGTAATGGCAGTTAGTAATATTGTGTCTGCTTCAAATATCTTGAAAGTGGATGATGATGTTAGTGTAATATTGAATGAAGAAATTCACAGGAAAAGCACAGGGGAATCATCAGGGAATGATTTGAGTGTTGAAATCAGGGGAAGGCAAAGAGAGAAGATTGAGCAAGGGAGATCAAGGTCAAAGATAGGCAGGAGGTCTAGATCCAAGCCCGAAAAGAAAATCTACTGGAATTGTGGAAAGAAAGGGCATGTAAAGAAATTTTTTTGGTTGGTTGAAGATCAGCAAGAAAGAACTAAAGAAGCAGGTGTTGCAGATATTATTGCAAGTATTGTTGGACAGGATGCTCTGGTATGTTCCTTGGATAAAGTGGAATCTTGGGTTTTGGATTCTGGTGCCTCTTTTCATGCATCTCGAAAAAGAGAATTTTTTTATGAGTATGTCTAGGGAGACTTTGGAGAGATTGATTTAGGGGATGGTAAGCCTTGTCAAGTAGTTGGCAAAGGGAAAGTGAAGCTGAAATTGTAGACGGGAAACACATGGGTGTTGAAGGAGGTCATGCATATCCCAGTCCTGAAGCAGAATTTAATTTCTATAGGAAGTTTGGGTGATGAGGGATGCACAGTAACTCTCATAGCAGACTCTTGGAAGGTTATCAAGGGTGCACTTGTTTTAGCAAGGGGTAAGAAAGTAGGTACTCTTTATCTATCTACTTATATTACTGATTCTTCTTCTAGTTTGTCTACTTCATCTGTAGATTCGAAGATGTGGCTTCATAGGCTTGGTTACATGAATAAGAAGGAGATGCATTTTCTTGAATCAAAAGGTAAGAGTTCAGATCTAGAAAGCACAGAACAAGATTTATGTAAGCAACAGAAGAAAGTGAGGTTTCTTGATACACTTGCTACAAGAAAGGATTGGGTTTATGGCACAAATAGGGAATCTGATGTTTTTTACAAGAACAAGAAAGTCTTGGTGTTCAAGGAGAAGATGAAAGACAGAGATCAGTCACAGGGGCTGAATAATTCTGAGCAGGGTAGTTTGGACAAGGGTGTGATTCAAAGCAAGCTCACGGGGAAAAAGTCATCACTCACAGGCAAACACAGGTACCGATGTCGGTCAGGTAGAACTGACATCAAACAGACAGTCACCAATGTCAGTTATGTGTAGATCAAAGGAGTCAGTGGTGTCAGGCAGGTAAAGACCGATGTCGGTCAGGAGGGAACCAACGTTGACAGAAGGGACACTGATGTCAGTCAGGAAAATGGCATCGGTAGTTAGGACAGTCACATGGAACTAAATTCGATTGGATGTAGGCTGAGAGATGATCGGCATCGGTCACTGTTAAAATGGATTATGCATAGACAACAACCTATCAAGGAGTCTCAAATGCCCATGTGGAGGACTGAAAGGGTGAGTAAGCCTCAAATTTGTTATTCCCCTTCTTTAGATTACTTGTTGCTCACTGAAGGTCAAGAACCAGGAAATTTTAAAGAAGCAGAACAGGTAAGATCCAGGTAAGATCTACATGGTAAGTAGGATTAGGCTGATTTGTAGGTTGTTTTAAGATTAAGGAGATCTACTTGAAGTACTTTTGAGTGTTTGGTACTCACAGTGTTGAGACTGACTAGTTGGAGGTGAACAATAATTCTGTGTGTGAGTTATTTGTTGGGATCGTAGTTGAGAGAGAGAGAGAGAGAGCTTTGAGGGAAGATTACTGAAAGTCCTAGAGGTGTGGGAATCCTCAGAGGTGAAGAAGAAGTGGCATCTTCTTTATTGTATTTCCTTCTGAAGATTATTTAATACAAGAGTGTGTATTGTCTCTCAAATTCTGTGTTGTTTCTGATTCTAGTTACTTATTGCTTCTAGTTTAATTCCACCTATTTAGTTGCATGGTAATCAGTTGTGCTTCCACGAGTTCTTAATAGTTGGTATTAGAGCTAAGGTTATAGGGAACAGGTTTTGTGTTTGATTATAGGTCACTCTCAGGGGTTTTTGATTGAGTGGGAGTAGTAATGGCAGAAGAAAATAAGCTAAGGATGGATAAATTCAATGGCACGAATTATCAATTATGGAGGATGCAGATAGAGGATTATCTATATCACAAAGATTTGTACTTACCATTGGGTGGGGTTGCATGCAAGCCCTGGATATGAAGGATGAAGAATGGGAGGTTCTTGATCGGAAGGCTCTGGGATCTATAAGGTTGAGCCTTGCATCGTCTATGATTTCCAGCTTATCTCAGGCTAAGACAACGGTAGAGTTGATAGAATCTTTGGTAAATTCGTATGAAAAACCCTTAGCTTTGAATAAGGTATTTCTTATGAAGCAGTTATTTAATTTGTAAATGTAGGAAGGTGGATCGGTACATAGTCATCTTAGTAATTTCCATGGTTTGGTAAACCAGTTAGTTTCAGTCAATATTGTTTTTGATGATGAAATTAAGGCTCTCTTAATCTTATGCTCATTACCTAAAAGTTGGGATAGTTTGGTAATGGCAGTTAGTAATATTGTGTCTGCTTCAAATATCTTGAAAGTGGATGATGTTGTTGGTGTAATTTTGAATGAATAAATTCATAGGAAAAGCACAGGTGAATCATCAGGGAATGATTTGAGTGTTGAAAGCAGGGGAAGGCAAAGAGAGAAGATCGAACAAGGGAGAACAAGGTCAAAGATAGGTAGGAGATCTAGATCCAAGCCCGGAAGGAAAGTCTACTGGAATTGTGGAAAGAAAGGGCATGTAAAGAAATATTGTTGGTTGGTTAAAGATCAGCAAGAAGGAACTAAAGAAGCAGGTGTTACAGGTATTGTTGCAAGTATTGTTGGATAGGATGCTCTGGTATGTTCTTTGGATAAAGTGGAATCTTGAGTTTTAGATTTGGGTGCCTCTTTTCATGCATCCCCAAATAGAGAATTTTTTCATGAGTATGTCCAGGGAGACTTTGGAGAGATTTATTTAGGGAATAATAAGCCTTGTCAAATGGTTGGCAAAGGGAAAGTGAAGATGAAATTGCATATGGGCAACACATGGGTGTTGAAGGTAGTCATGCATATCTCAGTCCTAATGTAGAATTTGATTTTTGTAGGAAGTTTGGGTGATGAGGGATGCAGAGTAACTCTCATAGTGGACTCTTAGAAGGTTACCAAGGGTGCACTTGTTTTAGCAAGGGCTAAGAAATTAGGTACTCTTTATCTATCTACTTGTATTACTGATTATTCTTCTGCTTTATCTATTTCACTTGTAGATTTAAATATGTGGATTCATAGGCTTGGTCACATGAATAAGAAGGAGATGCATGTTCTTGAATCAAAGGGTAATATTTTAGATTCAGAAAGCATAGAATGAGATTTCTATAAGTAATAGAAGAAAGTGAGGTTTCATGATACACTTGCTACAAGAAAGGATTGGGTTTATGACACAAACAGGGAATCTGATGTTTTTGACAAGAACATGAAAGTCTTGGTGTTCAAGGAGAAGATGACAGATAGAGATCAGTCACAGGGGATGAATAATTTTGAGCAGGGTAGTTTGGATAAGGGTGTGTTTCAAAGCAAGCTCACGGTGAAAAAATCATCACTCATAGGCAAACACAAGTACTGGCATCGGTCAGGTGGAACCGACATCGAATAGACAGTCACCGACGTCAGTCATGTGCAGATCAGAGGAGTCAGTGGTGTCAGGTAGGTAAAGACCAATGTCAGTCAGGAGGGAACCGACATCGATATAAGGGACACCAGTGTTGGTTAGGAAAATGGCATCGACAGTCAGAACAGTCACATGGAACTGATGTCGGTCAGATGCAGGCTAAGAGGTGACCGACATCGATCACTGTTAAAACAAATTATAGGCAGATAGTAAGCTGTCAAGGAGTCTCAAATGCCCATGTGGAGGACTGAAAGGTGAGTAAGACTCAAATTTGTTAGTTCCCTTTAGATTACTTGTTGCTCACTGAAGGTCAAAAACCAAGAAGTTTTAGAGGAGACAAAAAGGTAGGATCCAAGAAACAGATGGAGAACCAAATGAGAGATTTGATGGAGTTTCTAGCTACAAAGAAAGCACTGAAAGATGAATGGATTCTAAGGTCAAAGAAGAGAGAGAATGGACACTTGGGATGGAAGGCCAGGGTATATGGTCTTGAGCAAGCTGCAGGGCAATGGGGGTTTGACAGGTGGATGACAAAGTAGGGCTTTAGTCAAGGTCATGGTAACCATTGTGTGTTCTTTACCAGGTTGGATAATATTAGCTGCATTATCTTGTTACTATACGTAGTGTGGATGATGGTTGCAGGGTCACACATGCAGGGAGTTTTTGAGCTAAAGGTAAAGTTAGTTAAGAGGTATGTCATGGAGAATCTGGGAGCAGCAAGATTCTTTGGTATGCATTTTCTTAGAGACAAGAAAGGTCACAGGTTGATGTTGTCTCAGGATCATTATGTGAATAAGGTAGGGGTGAGGTTCAGGATGCATGATGCAGAACCAATTAGCACACCTATGGATGGATGGTTA
>JARHVA010008684.1:135000-152500 GCA_037957365.1 Torreya grandis | reverse complement strand
TCAACCTTACTCATACCAAACTTTTATAATATCCACTCATTAACCTAAACATGCATCCCTATGTATCCATTAACTTCATTATTAAATAAGGTTCATTAAATAATTGTCCTCTAGGATGTACAATACGTTTTTTAAATAGTAAACATAATCCTCAAATTTTTACCCAATTGTTGGGATCACCATATACCTAGTTTGGTTAAGTTTTGATCAACACTAATCATTGCAGTATATCTGGGTCACTCCTCTATATATATTTGGTTGTCTCATTGTATTAAGTCATCCTAGAAATATTTATCTCTTTCACAAAAATATGTGTGATAAATCTTTTAGATCGTCATTATCCTTATTTCCCATTTCAAGGTTTTAACTATTTTTTAAAAACTCATCATTGTTGTTTCCTTTAATTACATGTTTTTAATCATTTTGTACATAATATTTAACTCCCATTTAATAAGGTTCACATATGGATTATGTTATTTGTCTTTTTATAAATCCAATTTACTTCATTTAATTTTGTAAATACTTTGTACATCTTTTTAAGTTGTAACATTTTAAATTATCTTGTCAATGTATAAATCTAGTCATTTAAAATCTTTTTACTATAGATAATTAAGTTATTTTGTCAATATTTGTGTCATGTAAATATTTATTTTATTATTTTATGTTAATTTATTGATAATCCTTTTTCCATCATTATATTTTGTTTGTCTTGTGTTAGATAACTATGTAAATATTGTTATGTTACATTATCTTTTAAGTATGGTCTTTTATAAATATTTGTTTTTTGTCTCTTTTTCTTGGGAATGAGGATGGATACCAATGACTACCCACTATGAAATTGGAAATGTAATTAATGGATTTCCCTCTCAAATTATTCAAACATTATAAGTTAATGTGACCTTGACTATATAAATGTCATACATACATTTTTAACTAAGTGTAATAGTAAAAATGGATTTCCAAGATTAATGTTGCTTTAATACACCCCACAACCTATATCCCCTAATCATTAAACGACCACATTTTATCACCTTAACCTTATAGTTGAACTATTTACCTCGTTAGTGCCGGAGGATTCACCTACTACCAATTTTTGAGGCATATGATTATAATAACCTCAAGACTTCCTATCTAAATCTTAGCACATAATGTAACACATTCCATATATCACATCATATCATTTTATTCATCTAATACAACTTAAAAATGATAACCATAGCATGACATCATTTTATCTAATGAACATGTCAATCACATCATCATATATAAAAAATTGAAGGACATCCAAATCATTATCTACAAATAACATCCACAAAATTCATAATCATACATCATTTTCATACATTAAAATAAACCCTAATCATCTCATAATCCAAATCTAATCACATCATGCACCTAGTAAATAAATTCTAAGATCTAATCTAATCAATACATCATCACCACATAAGTAGAGCCCATAAACATGTCATATATAATGATAAATCTCATAGTCATCACATTGTCCATGAAGTCTAGTCACAAAATATATACAATACGAGCATCATAGGCATCCATGTGCTAATAATATAATATACATGTCCAATATACAAAGAAATGTTTCATATGACCAGATTATGGTGGTCCATGTGGTCTCTTAGCTAGATGATGTAAAAATTGAGAAGAGGTATTAGACCTCTAAGATGAATACCACTGATCTACTAGCATTTCACCCTCATATAAACCCATTTAATATTGGGCCTCTTTGGTTAGATGTGATATCTAATGCGTCACATCTCTTAAGCCCTATCTCTATAATAGTGTGTCCCCATCATGTTGGGTCTACTCAACTACATATAACTTCACCTCTTATTGGCTCAAGCATGTTAGATTCTAACCTATCTGATCTATTTGACCACTATGAGTGCATCTATAGCCTAGTTTTAACCCTATAGGGATGTTATCTATGCATATATAACATGAATCTATCCTATCTAGGCCTATAAGGATGTAATATAAACATCTGTAGCCCTAATCTGTCCCCAAAAACTAATAAGGCAAGCTAGTATAATGCCCATCTATCTATCCCTCTACAATACCTATCATTATAAATATACCACCTATATGTGATACCTATCATGACTCGTAGTGATCCCAACCAACTCAAAAACTCTCACCCTCACCTCCTAGCAAAGATTATCTATATGTGCCTAATCTACTACACTAATAGGTGGATAAAAAGTCCCTAAAAGATCTATACCTATACGCCTCACTTGTTGATCTCTTCCTCCCACTCTTTGATCACACTTAGTAACCCACTAATCACTTCCATTCACATCTTAATCACCCACAATAACCACCTGATCACCTCCAATCACAACTTGAGCACCCCTAACCACACCCTAATTACCCCCATCAATAACCATTGTATCTTACTCAACCTTATCATCTACAACATCCTCAACATCTCTTTTGAGCTACATCTATGGCCTTTATTCCTATCATCTCCTCAATCATGATTGAACCTATAGAATCCTCCACACTACTCCTCTCTTCTTATCCACCCTTGCTAGTCTCAATAATCTATATGGCCATCTCTATCACCACCATCCTATATAAGCTACAATCACTCTAGGATGTAATACAAACTTATGATAATCCCATACTACATGGACTATACTATCATAGTCTCAAAATGCCAATTCTATGTTAATTATCCACCCCCACTTAGGCCTCTCTTTATCACTCTTGGAAAATAAATGTTCCTCTCCTTAGACATCATGATGATGCTTGAAATGTATCTACACCCTATCCATCTAGTATTTATCAATGATGTAGTCTCACTAACTAGTCAAATAACACTCTATCACCATATGCCTAGTATGAATAGTGTCCTCCAACCACCCCAACTGCACTTACCTATATGACATCCACATAATCTAGTCCTCAATCAAACTATCCAAATCCTATCTAGAAAATATCATATCTCATGCAATTTCTCTCTACATCCATAAAATAATGTATAATTTGAATACTAAGGGTTGATCCAAATCACATACTGCTCACATGCTTAGTGGCCTCTTAATTACCACATGGTCCTAACACTAGATGTACAACAATAATGAAGGACTAAAGCTATCTACCCCTTCTAATACCACATATGTAACTCTATATACAAGTGGCTCAGCATGATAGGCGCCCATGAAAACAATTGGTAATCTTGAACCATGTTTGTACCTACATCCCCTAATCTTAGATGAAACCATTACTTTATCTAGTCTAGAAATAATATGCTAGTTGAAAGAAAAATGAATAACAGAGTCAGCCTATCAATATACCTATCCCTAAAGTACCTATAAATGTCTATCCATGAATCCCAAACTCCAACCTATATATGTCAACATAATTATTTCATATTCATAATCATTTCCTATGACTTCTATTAGATGACATCTCAACTCATTAACAATAAAAAAATACACCACACATCCTCCAAAGTAATTATCATCTCTCTGATGATGAAGTGGAACATGCTCATCTTAGAATGCCATCTCTCTACTAATGTAGTGATGAACACCTGATATATCTTAATGATTGGCATCATGGTGATGTAGTATAGTTTGGTCATCTCTAGTAATGCAAAACCTTATAAACTCAGCTAAGGCATCTTGTGCAAAACAAGTAGCTTCCATAATCTAGATACTAACACACCTAAATCCTCCTACACTAGAAAACCTATTAGTCCTTAATCACTATAAACTTTCCCATATCCCTATCCCACTTACCCATATCCCTATTCTACTTACCCATTTCCCTATCTTTCTTACCCATCTACCTATCTCCTTTCCATTCCCTTTACCCAACTAAGTCCTAACACTAACTTTCATCAAAATCACTTGTATCCCCTAATCCTAACTCATTATTTTATAAAAATCACTCATCTCTTATTGAAATCTTACAAAATTAAAATTCTCCCAATGTTGTATTACAATATTGAAGATCACCCCTATAGTTTTATAAAATTTTAGATTTCCACAAGTACTTTTGCAAGATCACATGTTGTAAGTGCATTATTTCAACTTATGTGTGTAAAACTATAACTAGGAGTAATTCCCCAAATTATGACTTATCATTTTTTGACTTCACCCCTATTAAATGAAACAATAAATGCAAAAAGGGAATGAAATAACAAGGCTAATTTAGGGTACTCACCACTGGTTCTGCCTCTACTTATCTCTATAAATCTTGAACTCTTTCTCTCTCTAAGATGGGAAGCACATGGGATAAGATCCATTGTCTTTATCTCTAGATATCAAAATTACAAAAGTAAAGAGTGAAAATGACTTATTTGACCCCCCATTTTCTATCTTACACTACATAACCCTATTATTTTCCCCTTTCACATTTTTTAGTCAACAATATCCCTACCCTTCTACTTAAACAACTAATTATAATTATCCTATCTATTTATTCATTCCTTAATCATGTTTTCACAAAGTTATTATCTATCCCAAAAATAATTTACTCACTCTATGGGGTATGGTCTTCCATTACTCCACTCCTTGTTTAACATCTTGAGTTATAACTATAGCATCCTAAGGTCTTTTTAGACTATGTAAGCACACATGACCACATTTTAGTACCCAAATGTAATTTTTCCACTAATTACAATCTCATCTTCTCTTGGTCACTCAAATATCATAACTCTATTAATGGCATTGATGGTCAACTTGTGGTTATCAAAAATATAAAAAAGTCAATGAATATTAATAAGAGGAAAAAAAATATAAAGCTTCACATATTATGCAATATTAATATATAATAAAATTTACAGGTGATGAGAGTCTGATTGGAATCAATCAAACTATACCATTATTCTAGGTTATTTATTCTCATAGTGAGCTGTGTATGGTTATTCTAAAATGGTGCTAAAACCTTTAGTAATTTAATACAACTCAATCAATTTAGATAAGATAAATAGTACATGGTTATGTTAAGCATTAGGTTTATATTACTTTACACAACTATTTTATAATTGAAAATTTTATCACCACAATTTGTGTAAAATGATGAGTTCCATGATTTAGATGGGAATGTATAACCTAGAGATACATGTTGAATCCATGTACTAAGTGCTATAATAAGTAATGTTAGAGTATTTATATATAACTACTTACCACAGAAATAAACGATACTTCCATAGGAAATCATTTTTAATATAAATTTACATTATAATATTTCTATGTATAACTATGAGTATTATTATAGCATTTCTATGTATTATCTACATTTTGGGTATAGTGTTGTCTGTATTAGAATATGGATATACAAAATAGGACTAGGTCAAAAGTTATCAATGTTCTTGAATCATCAAGAAAATAAGATCTATAGATTTATTAAGTTATTTTTAGTATTTATATTATTACTTGGGATTTTAAAACATATTCACGATATATGAGATTGAATTCATTATATGTTTCACTATGTAGTGATAATATAATTGCTTGATTTAGTTGTGATGACTATTGAGCTTTAATGAAAACATAAATGGAATAATATGTTATGTGTCTATAACTCTAAAATAGTAGATTACATGTGGAAATTCATATTTAAATTATAAATATCATAATTATCCATTTATCAGGTGGAAACATTTATCCCCAAACTCTTGAAGAAACTAGTCATGTTTTTAAGTACAAAATTTTATGTAAAATAAGTCGATGAAACTAAATTGTATCAAAATACATAGGTTTTCAAGGACAGATGGATATAAGGAAACTGAGGGAGTATTTAAATAAATGGCTATCTAATCTGGGAATATTAATATCTATAATAGTTTGTCAATGAAATTTTTGAATATGAAAGTTATAATGATTAAGTCATCGATTAGACTTCTAATGACTGTTGAACTTTTCAAACCCTATTTATATATTATTAAATACATCTATGAAATACATAGTGAAAATTATGTTAAGTGTATAATGGTGTATGTATTGTAAATATATCCACATATGAATCAAAATATGAATGAATAGTACATACTAAATTTTTTTGTGATGGGTTATAAGCCTATACATGTAGATAGAAGTAAGATTTTATCTAATCTCTAAGTGCCCATTGGACCAAAACTATAACCATGGTAAATAGTATTAAAGAAATTAGAATCAGATGCTCAAATGAATGATATAATAGGTTTAGGAGTTTTCTATTTTACTCTAGAAATGAATGATTGGTTTTTAGTTATATTCTAAGTTCATGTGTGTAGTACATGATTATGAAAGTGTTTGGCTATAGCCAACATATAATGGTTTATCACGATGTGTTCTTATATATGTTGCTTTAAATAATAGTAATCAATTAAGATTTAAGGTATACTAGGTGTTATAATCTTGTACTTGTGTGCTTTTTATTATGTATTTGAGTCATATGAATTCTTAAAAACATAGGTTGGTTATGTGTTTTATGTAGTTACAGACTATGATAGTACGAGACATCATAGAATAATAAAATATAAATGTATGTGGTACCTAGATGGTACATACTACTATTATTGTATACAGTCACATTTATGTTTGACTAACCAATTGAATGCATGCTAGTTAATAGTATGAATAGTGCATTTATGACATATGGTAGAATTTTATGTATGCGTGCATATAACCTATGAGAGTGTAGCATAGGATATGATAGTATACTATTGCATTCTGTGAAAACTATGGATTGATTTTTTATGTCTAATTAATTAAATAAAAACTTATGTTTCCAGGTAAGTAAGGCTACTTTATGTGATTGATGGTGGAAAACTAGTTGTTGTCATAGAATACTAAACCATGGTAATATGGGTTATCCTAAAGATTAGTATGTTTTATAACTAATTGTGGTAGTGAAAATCTTCTGTTGAATGTGTATTTAACTAGATAGTATAAACTATAGTTGTTATTTCTAGTATGAGATAGAAAATAATATAAGATTCATTCATATGTTTAATGGAATAAATGTATGCTTTGGTTAATCCTATGTTTATCATATGTTATTATTGTGTTTTGTAGTAGGATGTAAAATAAATGAATCTTGTGTTTGAATTGTAATTGATCAATCTACATTATTGATTCAGAGTAAGGAGAGACATAGACTTCACTAGCTTAGTAGTATCACAATGATATATGAAGGCAATCTGATCAAGTGATGTGTATGAATTTGACTGATCTAGATCGTTATCATATATTATTTGTAAAAATTTATACCAAAATATATATAGTGAGACATTATAATTTCATGAGTATAGTTGACATGTTTGTGTGATATCTTGCAATAGAATGGTTTTTTATGATACACTACATGTTTAGTTTAGAAATCATACAACACACAAATACTTGTTTGTCTCTCAAAATTCTCGCATCATCATAATCTACTCATCTTTGAGGGGAGGGACATTTAATAATGGGATTAGTGTGGGGGATCATTAGTCCATGGTTGGTGTGGACAAAAACTTGAATGATACTCTCCCTCCTCATAGTAGCACTACTTATTGAAATAATACTTTAGATTGCCACTGATACTTGAGTTTGAGATGTATGCTTTGGGGAAGACATGTATCTATTTGTGAATTATATTGTATTATACTTATCATTAAATATTGTCATGAAGAGTTGTATTTAATTATTATTATAATTTGACATCAATGGACATAGATTTGTTTGTATTATAGCTAAGTTTATGCGATTACCTCCTATATTCATATTATAACATGAATTCTCATGATATTAGAGATCAATGATATGTGATGTTTTATGCTTATTTATATTATCAAATTGACTATTTATTGTGGTTATTTTAAATTCTCATGGTGCAATTTTTTATTTTTTTTATGTGTTTAATTAATAAAAATCACATATTTATAGTTGGAGCCTAGCGAGGTTATTGCATGTGGTATCAAATATGTGGCTCAAACTCTATGACCTAATGTGTCCATTAACATTTTGATGTTTTATGTTCACTAGTGTGAACTTAGTGACATGAAGTATTTGATAGGCATTTTATATATTTGGTAACTCAATGTGAAACCATGTTACTCTACGATTGGATTTTTATGATATTTGTGTAATGTGTGTGGGGAAACATGACTATGTAACCTTAAGAGTAGTCATACCATTTTGAGTTGTTTAGCATATTTATTTATCAAGTATCCTAATGTTGATGGTTGTTTATGAATTTTGGGTAGGAAAGTATATAATGTAGTTAATGAATGGCGAAGAAGAGTTTTTCCCACCATGTTTTGATCATTTGGATTAACACCTCAAGGATGATTACAACCTTACTTATTAATCAAGTCACCTCTATCATTTTTTTGGGTGTTTTGAATGTTTTATTCTCAATTAAATATAGGTTATTTAGTTAGTATTATCTTCACTAATCTTAGAAATGTAATAAACTTATAAGACCATTTTTAGTTGGTACCACATAGTGTAGTGGGAATTTTCTTGAAGTAGAGTGTTGTTGTCTTGGTTGAGAATTCCTATGTGTAGGAGTTTGTTTAAGGGTTTACACCCATAATTTATTTGGATTTGGGAAATTTTTCATCCGTCTTAGTTAGTGTAGAGGTGAGTTTTTATTATTTCATTATCTTTGACATCATTATAAGCCGTTGAGAGGATTCAATGTTATTTTGGATCATATTCCTTTGAGTTGGTAGGATAATGTATTCTACTTATTATTGAGAGAATTTTTTTAGGATAGGATGTATTTATACATCTTTGTGGTTAATATTTTATTTCTCCTAGTTGTGGAAATAGTTTGCGATATCATAATTACATATTTGGTAACTAGGTAGTGATTTAGCAACATTGAGTTGTGGCATTTTATATCTACCTCATGCGGTTATTTAAGAGATTTTTGTTGAGATGATAGTAATCTAATTTTAAATTATGATTTTTTAGAGTCACTACTCTATCTAACTTGTTATTGTAGACCATGTGGAGTGTCAAACCTTGAATTATATGTTAAATCCTAGAATTATGAACTAGACACTGATTATAACTATTACGTTATTATTAACTCTTAATTATATTGATATTTTTATCTTTTACTTATTTCATGTTATTTTTAAGAGATATCTATGTACCTTTTGTCAAAATTAATTAAGGTATAGGATGTGTGAAACATCTTGTTAATCTAGGGATTGAGATAAATGTATACTTTAGTTACTCCTATGTTTATCATGTGTTATTATTGTGTCTTGTAGTAGGATGTAAATTAAATGAATATTTTGTTTGAATTGTTATTGACCAATCTACATTATTTATTTAGAGTAAGGAGAGAGATGGACTTCACTAGCTTAGTAGTATCACAATGATAGATGAAGGCAATTTGATCAAGTGGTGAGTATGAATTTGATTGATCTAGATCGTTATCATATATTATTCATAAAACTTTGAATCAAAGTATATATAGTGAGACATTATAATTTCATGAGTATAGTTGACATGTTTGTGTGATATCTCGCAATAGAATGGTTTTTTATGATACACTACATGTTTAGTCTAGGAATCATACAACACACAAGTACTTGTTTGCCTCTCAAAATTCTCGCATCATCATAATCTACTCATCTTTGAAGGGAGGGACATTTAATAATGGGATTAGTGTGGGGGCTCATTAATCCATGGTTGGTGTGGACAAAAACTTGAATGATACACTCCCTCCCCATAGTAGTACTACTTATCAAAATAATACTTTAGATTTCCACTGATACTTGAGTTTGAGAGGTATGTTTTGGGGAAGCCATGTATCTATTTGTAAATTGTATTGTATTGTACTTATCATTAAATATTATCATGAAGAGTTGTATTTACTTATTATTGTAATTTGACATAAATGGACATAAATTTATTTCTATTATAGCTAAGTTAATGTGATTACCTCCTATATTCATATTATGACATGAATTCTCATGATATTAGAGATCAATGATATGTGATGTTTTATGCTTATTTATATTATCAAATTAACTATTTATTTTGTTTTTGTTTAAATTCTCATGGTGCAGTTTATTTTTGTTATATGTGTTTAATTAATAAAAATCACATATTTATAGTTGGAGCCTAGCGAGGTTGTTGCATGTGGTATCAAAGATGTGGCTCAAAATCTATGACCTAATGAGTCCATTAACATTTTTATGTTTTATATTCACTAGTGTGAACTTAGTGACATGAATTATTTCATAGGTACCAAAGGTGAAACATGACTATGTACCCTTAAGAGTACTCATAGCCTTTTGAGTTGTTTAGCAGATTTATTTATCAAGTATCTTAATATTGATGGTTGTATATGAATTTTGGGTAGGAAAGTATATAATGTAGTTAATGAATGGTGAATAAGATTTTTTCCTACCATATTTTGATCATTTAGATTAACACCTCAAGGATGATTATAACCTTACTTATTAATCAAGTCACCTCTGTCATTTTTTTTTGGTGTTGTGAATGTTTTATTCTCACTTAAATATAGGTGCTTTAGTTTTTTAGTCTTATCTTCACTAATATTAGAAATGGAAAAAACTTATAAGACCATTTTTAGTTGGTACCACCTAGTGCAGTGGGAATTTTCTTGCAGTAGAGTGTTGTTGTCTTGGTTGAGAATTCCTATGTGTTAGGAGTTTGTTTAAGGGTTTGCACCCTTAATTTTTTTGGATTTGGGAAATTTTTCATCCCTCTTAGTTAGTGTATAGTTGAGTTGTTATTATCTCATTATCTTTGACATCATTATAAGCTGTTGATAGGATTCTTATTTTCATGATGTTGAAAATTAATTCTGAAATGTTATTTTGGATCATATTCCTTTGAGTTCGTAGGATAGTGAATTTTACTTACTATTGAGAGAAATTTTTTAGGATAGGATGTATTTATACATCTTTGTGGTTAATATTTTATTTCTCCTAGTTGTGGAAATAGTTTGTGATATCATAGTTACATATTTGGTAACTAGGTAGTGATTTAGCAACATTGACTTGCGAAATTTTATATCTACCTCATGCGCGTATTTAAGATATTTTTTATAGAGATGATAGTAATCTAATTTTAAATTATGATTTTGTAGAGTCACTACTCTATCTAACTTGTGATTTTAGATCATATGGAGTGGCAAACCTTGAATTATATATTAAATCCTGGAATTATGAACTAGAAGTTGATTATAACTATTACGTTATTATTCACTCTTGATTAGATTGATATTTTTCTCTTTTACTTATTACATGTTATTTTTATGAGATATTTGTGTACCTTTTTTCAAAATGAATTAAGGTACAAGATGTGTGAAACATCTTGTCAATCTAGGGGTTGAGATAAACTTTTAATTTATTACATTCTAGTTGAGAAAGCATGGAGATATTATCTCACTTGTTCCCTGATAATAATGAAAGGATGGTCTGATCCTTGGCCTATGTATGATATGATATTTTTAATATTATTTCCTCCTAAATATGAATATAACATTATAGTTAAAGTTGAGAAGTATGATACTGGTATATTTATTTAGTAATAACTTATTAAAATTATAGATTGATTGTATGTTCTCTATTATATGTATGTTGGTACATATGAAATTATTTAACATATAGCTTTGGAATCTATGATTTGATAATGCATATTTGTGGTTAATTTTACCTTTTACACATCTTCGAGATCATTAAGTCATGGAAACCTGAGGGAAGAGTGGTGAATTAAGAACATGAGTTTTGAGCAATATGATGATATCATATTTAGCCTCATATTGACTTCATTGTTATTGAGTTGGATCTAACATATGGACAAGGTGAATCTATGATTTGACATGTAAAACTTGTCATATTTAGTCATATGATCATACACATATATACAGTCAAATGTTTATTCCTTAATTTTATATACATTGGAAATCTAATATTTCAAGTTCCAATTCATCATCGTAATTGTCAGGTACTCTGTGTATTAGTGATAATATTGACATGTTATACTTATAAAGAGATATGAAAATTAGATATAGTATTAACTTATACACATAATTCTTACTAGGTTCCCCATTTATTTTTCTTTGAAATGAGAAAAACACTCTTTAGGTTACAGAGATATGTTGAAGGGATAAAATATTTTGTGGAAGTCTCCCTAGTCATTTATTTTGGCTTGTATGATGATCTTATGTGCTCTTATGGAAGTAAGTAAAAAATTCACTAAGATATGGGTGACCGTTTAAGGTAACATAAGTGGTCAAACCTATAGTATATTTAGGTTTGTATTAAAATTTATAGGCCCCAAGGTGTTCGTGAAAAAATAAATCAAAGTAAGTAATACTCATGAACCATGTTTTCATAATTGTTAAAGTCATCAAGTAAGATTTCATGGAATGATTACTTTGGGATTAGTGTAACTTGATAGAACTATCATATGTTCTACAAGTAATTTTCCATTTATTACTTAATTTGATATCATATGTCATTATTTTAATAAATAATATTTTTAATTCATAACTTATGTTAGAATAAGAGTCATCGGGGATGATGACTAGATTTATGGGGGAAAGATTGTTACATCCTGATTCCTCAGTATGCAAATTTGCTATATTATCTATAGATATCTATAGTCAAAAAATTTAGATTTAACTATTTTTAACTAAGTTATGAGATATATGTTGATATAAGGTAGAAGGACATTACTTAGGTTGCATGATCACCCTACTATGAGTTAGCTATTTATAAATGTTTACTCTATGATCATGTTGATTTGTAATTTTAGTTATATTTTATGTTGAATAAATATCATGGTTTTTATGGTTTAACTACCTATTTTCTTATGAGGTTGAAGAAAAAAAACCAATCCCTTGAAGTGTGTCAGATGAAGAGAATATTTGGAGAGGGTGATGTATATCGATATGTCAAAGGATGATAGAGATGTCAATCTATACATTGCACACACCACAGTAGTAATACATGGTATAATGCATAAAAAATGGTTTTTATATAATGTGTTTATTTCTACTTGCTTTAGAGTGTTGCTTTCTATCATTGCTAGCATAGTGAATAGCTTAATGAATTAATACATTTTATCATTTAAGATAGTATAAATATTATTGGCATAAAATGCAAATTATTGCCAATTATAAAATTAACATTTAGTTCTAAACATATATATAAAAAATAGAAATTTCATTTGAAAATGAAAAAATGATATTTAATTAAATCCCATGAGAAATGGAATAAAGTGAATAAAAAAATTAAAAAGCAAAAAAACATTAAATAAGGAGGAAAAAACAAAAATAAAAAAATAAAAAAAGAGGGTAAGAAATTAATAAATAATTAATAAAAACTCTTAAAAATAAAAATATGTGTTTTACTCTTACAAAAAGAATTTATATGGGTTAGTGTAAGGAAAAAAGGGGGCCATTAGGAGGAGGCAGTGCTCAAGAAAAGAATAGAATAATTTTTTGCAAGAGAAAGCCCTTCCAACATCCGAATAGGTAGGCATTATTTTTAAATTCATATATATAAATGATCTGGATGAATATAAAATAATATATTGGTGTATATATGATGCATATATACCTCTTATATAAATATATATATATATATATATATATATATATATATATATATATATATATATATATATATATATATATATATATATATATATATATATATATATATATATATATATATATATATATATATATATATATATATATATATCAAATGCATATATATCCCATCTCCCATATAAAGGTTTAATTACTCAGTATTTATAATAATCAACGTAAGAGTCATAGTTAATACTTGAGTTCTAAATATGAAAGAACCCAGTAGATATTGGTCATAGGATTCTAGATATTCATCTAGACCTATTTTTTTTAAATGTTTCTTTTCAGATTATCTACTTTCCATGTTCTATCTTCAAGAATCTATTTAGACAAAATAAAATTGAAACCCATTGTAGTGTTATATGGAAATGCATAAATATATGAGTCTCTATATATATGTATATAGCTTGTATTGAGTGATGAGTTGAAACAATGATACAACTGATTACATGGGCATAAACTTGGGTTATGCTAGTTAGACAAGAAACTAACTTTCATTAACTATCAAAACCTTATTTATGTTAAAATGGAATGCAGGCCCATTAGTGTAACACATGCCATTATTAGAGCATAGAACCTATGTAGGATGATCAATTAAATGATGGATAATGCATCATATTACTTTAATCCCATTAATATGATGCATCATAAGAGTTTTGAAGGCACCACCCTATGTATGTCCTCATCCAAATAATGTTGAAAATGAGAAATTAACTTGAGTCAGAAAGTTAAATCATTGTATGAAAATGTTTTATAAATTTATTAAGCTAGAGTTTAATTAAAGTTTTAAATCATTGATTTTACTATTTGAAATATAGTTGAGGTTGGAATATTAAATTTCCTAGTTTAAAATCTAAAATATCATGGTATGTCTAAAACAAATAGGCTAACATCTCATATTTTATGTTTGATTTAAATTGTCGTATTCTCCCTTATATAGGATCATTGAAATAACATTAAGCTTATTTTTATGAAACAAGTCACTATAGTTAACTCCCATCCCGTGACAAAGAATTGTGTTTCTATTTTATATTGGTAAGGAATAATATGGTATGTCTGGCGATACTTCTTTTGATGGCATCTATATTGCTAGTGATGGTTGATTTTATTGATGAGTTTTTATGTTATAAAGGCATAGCTATAGTTTTATATCTGCTACACATATAATAAATTCACTCTATTAATATAAGAAAATATATGAGTCATTGAAGCTTTATTAAATAGTGATAGAATTATTAAGGTCATCGATGGTCAACCTGTGGTTGTTGAAAATATAAAAAATTATTGAATATTAATAAGAGGAAATAAAATATAAAGCAACACATATTATGCAATATTAATATATAATAAGCTTTGGAGGTGATTAATGTCTGATTGGAATCAATCACACCATACCTTTATTCTAATTTATTTATTCTCTTAGTGTGTTGAGTATGGTAGTTCTAAAGTGATGCTAAAACATTCAGTATTTTAATACAATTCAATCAATTCAGATAACATAAATAGTAAATGGTTATGTTAATCATTTTTTTATATTACTTTATACAATGATTGTATAGTTGAAAATTTTGTCACTACAATTTGAGTACAATGATGAATTCCATGATTTGGACATGAATGTATAAGTGAGAGTTATATATTGAATACATGTACTAAGCACTATAATAAGTATTATTAGAGTATTTATATGTACTTACCACAAAGATAAATGCTACTTCCATATGAATTAATTTGTAAGATATATTTACATTATGATATGTTTATGTATACCTGTGAGTATTATTATAATATTTCTATATATTATATACATTTTGGGTATAGTATCTTATATATTAAAATATCGGTATACAAAACAAGACCATGTCAAAAGCTATCAATGTTCTTGAATCACACTCTAGGAACAGAAGATTTAAAGATTTATTAAGTTACTTTTAGACACACACACACACACATTTGGTTATACAATGGTGCAAACTGTCTGGGTGTGACATCCTCTTCTCCTTGAATAGGATCCTTCTTTGAGATAAATCCTCAACCAAGAATAAGGCTAAACTAAAAAGAGGCTAAATACTCTTTTCACGTAACATTTAAATCTTACAAGAATTAAATAGATAATCATAAGAACAAAACAACCTAGATTTATGGGTAAGTTCACACATTTAGGGGGAAAAAAAGGGCTTACCCATGGACATGATTTTTCTAATATTTTAGAAATGTGAACCTCTGTAGATAATTTGATATGGTTACACTCAAAAGTTGAAGATGTCATAAAAACATGAATTGTAGCATTTTGAGTCTAGTTTCAAAATAATATTTTTAAAAAATGTTTAAGTATAAATAGGTCAAACATCTAAAATTTTAAGATGATCTATTTATTCCAAAAAGACATAGTAGATATATGGTCATGTGCCCCACCATTTTTTAGCATAGTTACATATTGTTTGAAACACTTTGGTGATTATTTAGACAAGATCTTCTCGTATGTTATGATTTTTTTATTAAAGATTTTTTTTTCATTTTGTAATTAAGTAGATCCTAAAAACTGATAAAAGACTGGATATTTAGCCATTCAGTCCCCCCCCCCTAACTACTAAAAAAAATTGATTTTTTTTTAATGTGTGTAGAATTAGGCCTAGTTTGTTATCATATAATTTGTTTTCCATTTAGGTCAATGAAAAAAATTATATAAAATGATTAGGCATGTATATGTGTGGCATGTAGTGGCCTCAAAAAAGGTGTAGTTAGAAATAAATATAGTTTCAACCCTTAAAATAGCCTAAAATTTATAAAAATCATATATTCGAAAAGAGGACAATGTGCTCGTCATGACGGTAATAGTTTTTTAAATTTTGATGTTTAAATACGTAACATATTTGGTGATTGAAGTTGAAATTTGTTAATTTTTGTCAAAATTCTTGGTCTCAACTATAGATGCATATTCACAAGCCTCTAGCTCAGAGATGCAAGCCATTTCCAACCCTAGATTCTTAGTTTTTAATTAAACTTCAAATAATTCATACGTGTTATATATAATGCATTATACAATGTGTATGAATTATATAATTCCAACATGTTGTTTTGAAATAACAAAAAATAAATAAATTTCATCTTTCTTATAGGGGAAAGGTCCCATTAGTTGTGCATCCTAATTTTGGATAGTGAATTAAGTTTCGATAACATCACTTTAGACTTCAAAATTATTACCTATTTTAATGTCACGTTAACTACTTATAACTAAGTTTTTAAGATTTAACACATTATACATTTTACATTATAATTGATTTTATCATGAGAGGTCATAAAATGAATTTTTTAAAACTGTGATCAAAACTTAACCTTTAGAATACCAATTGCTTTACATTACAGTATCAATACTTGAATTTTACTTGTTAAGATGTGATTGGTTAGTTTTGATTTTATAGAATAAATTTTAAACAAGTATTAGATATTACATGTTCAGCTTCTAGTGCACTTCAATATTTATATACACCAACATGTTTCATCAATAAAACCCATGTTAACAAAATCCTTTTTCAACAATTGGAATGTACACAACTATTGAGACCTTTCCCCTAGTAGGGAAATGATATTCCTTACTACCTTGTTTATGTAAAATCTTACTTGTGTGTATTATTGATATTATCCTACTAGCCTAAAATCATATCATACCCTTTTATTATTTCTTTGATATCTTTGACTAGACCCCATTATTTGTATATTTTGAACTGCTTTGCTTAAGTGGAAAACTCATTGAATTAGACTATGTAGTATAGATAATCTTGTGTAAGTAGAAATAATAATCGAGCCCTTGGTGTAATAGTTAATTTCTTGGATATCTATTTTAAGAATGATGTCTAATGGATCCCAATACCTATGAATCATGCATGTGATTATCCCAAAAACATTCCTAAAATGT
>JARHVA010008684.1:117500-130000 GCA_037957365.1 Torreya grandis | reverse complement strand
GTTTCCATTAGTGATGATGTGGTTTTAAGATGTGGTGCCTGTAGTGATGAATGTATAGCTTATAAAATATCTAAATTCACTAGGGAATTTGTTCAAAACCTTTAAGGAATGGATATGCTTTAGAAATATAGGGTGGGTGTAGAATTGACATTGACAAAGTATGATATTTGTATAAGTTACCCCATCTAAACTATATTAAGCTTATTCAAGATACATTAGAGGTGATAATGTCCCCTAAATATGAGACCTACTACCCCTCAAGGATGATGTTGAGGAGAGGAACCCAATACTTGTTCATCTGGATGATGAACTACTCACCTCATATAGATGGTTGATCAAAATTGAATACCAATGTGGACCTCCTCACCAAAGGTTTCAAGATTATATATTTTTTACATATATATTTTATCATGTTGTTCATTTTTCATTGTAATGAGCTTAAACCTTATGATGTGGATTGTAAGAAAGTAGTACATCTCATTATTTTAGCTATGGTTTGGGATTTGAGGTTGAGGAGTCCATTACAAAATTATGTTATCTCCTACATGTAGGACTTAATATAAATGTACATTTGGATATACATGTAATTCAAAGTAGAAGGGTCTAAATAATTTGAATACATACATAGAAAATTGATAACATTCGATGCTTTCTCAATTTGGATGGGACCTTAAAGGGATCTACATGTTAATTTCTGTATAGTAATGGCAACTCAAAGGCCTGCATTATGTGAATTATTTAATAGACATGAGTAGCTTGGATCGATGTCAATCTTTAAACATTATTGGCTTATATGTATGTATAATAAATTTATGAATAGGAATAAGTTGGATTTTTTGGAGGGGATGGGATATGTATAGGTATCAAAGATGTGCATATCTGACAACTCAGACACTTCTCTAGGTGTACTAGACCTACACATGTGGAAATCTTTGATTTGATTGGGTATCTTAAAGCTTTGATAAATATGATACTTCTAGGATAAGTGACAATTAGATATCTAACAAAAGTATATTTGTGTATAAGTTACACATGTGGTGATGTATCTAATTATATTGGGCCTCACAAGGATTTGATTGCTCTTTGACACTTTGAAAACTTGATGCCTCTAACAGTCATGACACTTTTAAGCATGTATGAGGTACACATGATGATATGTAATTAGATTTGGCCTCCTAGGGCATTGTTAACTCTAAAACTTCTAAGAGTTGATGCAACTATAATAGCTTTAACACTTTCAGGTATACAAGGTACACACACGGCACAACAAGGTTAAATTATAGAAACAATTCAATCAAGGAGGCATGAAAGGCCAATTTGAACCCCTTATTGACATAACTATAAGAGCATGATATATAATTTGTGACAAAATTAATTACTATTCTATCTATCATTAATTTAACCAATTACTCGAATAGTTCAATTAGAGATAGGTTGAGATCTTGAAACATAGACCAAGATTTGGTCCTTAAGACCCAAACAAGGTGCCTAGTAAGAAACTAGGAAGAGATGGAAAGGAATTTTGTGAATGAGATGAATGAAATGAGGGGAAAAAATGTGATGTAAATGTATGAATAGAGGTTAATTCCATTAATAATGTGTTACCAAGAGTACAAGGAATAAATACTAGGTGTAAGAAGCTAAATTAAGCCCAAAGAGTTAAAAGAGGATATAGATTGTCAAGGAAGATTAAAATCAAACCATAGAAAATGAATGTGATCGGTTGGGTTTAGAACCATCTAATGATGTTTTTGTAGATTTCTCCTCCATACCTTTGCATCAGCGTATAACCATAATTCAAATGCAATCATAGATATTATTTATTTCTTATAAGGGTCTGAGTTACAACATTATCCTAACAAGTTATTCTCAATCTCATAACATTTTTAATCCTTAAAAATACTTTGAAACCAATCATTCATAATACTATGAACACAAGTGATTCAGAAAAGATTTAATTTTATGGTTTTCTTAAATATTCATGTAAATAATAATAATGTGACACATAAGCATATAATGTCAATAATACTTGATTTTCCATATAAGCATACAAAAAATTACATCATGTCTAACAACATAGTATCTAATGTTGGGTAGATACATCATATACACATGCACAATGTCAAAAATACACACATTACCATATAGGCATACAAAAAATTACATCATATTCAACATTCTAATCATCAAATAGTCTCCCACTCTTTACCTTCTTCGAAGAAGACTCTCCTTGGGATGCCTTGGATTGCTCTAAGGTTGAACTACATGTACTACTCTCATAGATCACTTACATCTAAACCTATTCAAATACAAAAAAATATTATAAAAGCAACAAGAATACATGAAACTAAGTTAAAAAACTCATGTTTTAAACTATAATAAAAAAACCATTTAAACATGCACTTATCACAATCTCATGGTCCTTCTCAATTTGTCATTGACGCTCGATAGGGTTAGTGTCAGGAACAGCTACAAAAATATGTATGTAAAATGATGAAAAAAATATGAGAAGTTGTCATTATTAGTAATCTAAACCAGACTATCAAATGTCATATGACATCCCTACATACACAATAAATTCATGCATATAAGTTATATTTGACAAATTATATAGTAAAATTACTAAAATAAAAGTACTAAATTAAAATTTAATGTTACAAGTGAATATACAAACCTCAGTGAGTGCCTATGTAGATGACATTATAGTAGCAATGTCCAAGTCTATCTTGACTCATAATGATGGAGGAGTGTCCACCCTAGTCATTAGCTAGATAGACAACCTAATAATTAATAACTCAGGCAATTCATTGATTAAAGAAGTTGATAACAAACTTAGTCTTGCATAAGATATGAACAAATATAATGAGGTCATGGGAATAATGAATGTGACAAGTGGATATATGTAAGATGTGACTTTTAAGATAACGCTGAAGATAAGAAATATCTGTTTCAGGAGGGAAAATGACAAGACAACGAGGGAGGATTTTTTATTGAATTTTGTGAAACTGAGTCAACGAATGTCTGTTATGTCTTGAAACATCCTTGATACACCTATATAAACTATTTCAAATGATTGTATAACATTATTGAGGTGTATTTCATATTTTCACCAGATTACTTGGTCATTAGGCCTAATTGTCATAAGGCAACAACTAAGTATAGTTGAGGATAGTCCTATGAGCTTGGGTGTCTAAATTGTTTTTTTCTAAATTATGATCATGTTAACACCTTTAAAACTCTACTGACATACATTCATTACTTTATAGTCTGATCGAGTATTGGTGTGATAAAAAATCTCTTAGAAACAATCACTATGATAAGATAAGTAACCTATATAGGAGTTTGTTGAAAATTTTGTGAACTGAGTTTTAATCAGGTTAAGACACCTAGAGTGATAGATTAATTTATGGGGGACATATATAATTGAGCCTTTTAAGAGTGTCTAGAACCTTATAAAATAGGTCTCATCAAAATCTAGAGAAACATATATAAAATAGAACTGAATATTGTAGAGATAAGAGTGAGTGGACAATCTTCTTTACAAGTGCATTATTTTAGTTTCGCTATAGGTGAGATTAGGTCAAATATATATCCTTATATTTCCCTTAATTTTTACAAGGTAAGGTCTATATGTATACAATTCAAGAAGTTTGAGATCAATAAAGGGTGCTATAGTTTTATAAACAATTAAGATTCATTTAAAGGGGACTTTCTTGATGGATGGTATTATAGAAATATAGAGTCAGCATGTCACTCAAGTGATGAAAGTGCATGGATATAGATAGTCCCTCTCCCCCAACTAGGTAGATTAGGTATTAGGACCCTATAAGTAGGTGGTGGTAAAAAACTACTCAACCCCATCTATCTATATGGGGTTGAGGTCTCCTATTTATATATGGTAACAAGGCCTATGCCATATAGATGTAGGCTATAGTTTATAGTCGACATTCTCCCAACAAACCAATGGGATATAATGGCCCACTCTATATAGCTATACTAATAAAGTCTGGTTGGAAATTAGAATTGACTAGGTATAATGTGATCAGGAGGCTATGCCATCTAAATTTATATCTCCATAGATAGAGATGAAATTGTTATGCTTGGTTTGAATTGATTGGAGTTGAATTACTATCTATGAAACTTTTGGATATGGATTATAGATATTGAAATATTATATATGATTAGGATAACAAAGAATCAAGTGGTTGGCTATGAGGCCAATATTTAAACGAAAGGAGTGGTGTGCATATTGATGAAGACATGCAATGCTCAATTTGGAATTTGATAGAAATATATTATACTAAAGTAATTTTATCAATACATACATATATATATATATATATATATATATATATATGTACATACATATATACATACATATATGTGTGTGTGTCTATACACACACACACACACACACACACACACACACACACACACACACACACACACACACACATATACATGTATATATACATACATATATGTACATGTGTATATATATATATATACATATATATATACACATATATATACACATATATATACATGTATATACATACATGTATATACATATATATATATATATATATATACATACATATATACATATATACATATATACATATGTATACACATATTATATATACATATATATGTGTATATATACATACATACATATACATGTATATATATATATATGTATATATATATATATATACATGTTAGGTTGTGGAGCTAAAAGCTTCACTGATGCAAATGGAGGAGGATGTTGAGTTGCAGAGCAACCGATGCCAGTCTGATCAACTGAAATCAGTCATATATAGGGTGCAGACCAACCAACATTGGCAGGGATCGGCCGACGTCGGTCATCCCCAGTCAGATAGGGACGGATGTCGGTCACCTGTGCATTCCAGAACTGTTTGTTGCATGAACAGTTAGTTTGTTGAACAGCCAATTTACATGTTGAAGACTAATTATAGTCTTGATTTGCGTGTCTAATTATTGTAATTAAGAAGTCTAATTATTATTTGCATGAGGTCTATTTAAGAGACTCATGGGCTGTATTGTAATTAAGGCAAGAAAGGATTTCTTCCAGTTGTAGGATCTTGGTCAGCAGGTGTGCAAGGCCACATTTGGAGATCTACATGGTAAGTAAGATCAGGTTGATTTGCATATTGTTGAAAGATTAAGGAGATCTACTTGAAGTACATTTGAGTGCTTGGTACAAGCAGTGTTGAGACTGACTAGTTGGAGGTGAACAACAATTTTGTGTGTGAGTTGTTTGTTGGGACCGTAGTTGAGAGAGAGAGCTTTGAGGGAAGATTACTGAAATTCTTAGAGGTGTGGGAAGCCGAAGAGGTGGAAGAAGAAGTGGCATCTTATTTATTGTATTTCCTTTTGAAGATTATTTAATACAAGAGTGTGTATTGTCTCTCAAATTCTGTGTTGTTTTTGATTCTAGTTACTTATTACTTCTGGTTTAATTCCCCATATTTAGTTTCATGGTAATTAGTTGTGCTTCCACGGGTTCCTAACAGTTGGTATCGGAGCTAAGGTTGCAGGGAGCAAGTTTTGTGTTTGATTACAGGTAACTCTCAGGGGTTTTTGATTGAGTGGGAGTAGCAATGGCAGAAGAAAGTAAGCTAAGGATGGAGATATTCAATGGCATGAATTATTAATTATGGAGGATGCAAATAGAGGATTATTTTTATAAGAAATATTTGTACTTACCATTGGGTGGGGTTGCATGCAAGCCCTTGGATATGAAGGATGAAGAATGGGAGGTTCTTGATCAGAAGGCTCTGGGATCTATAAGGTTGAGCCTTGCATCGTCTGTGATTTCTAGCTTATCTCAGGATAAGACAACGGTAGAGTTGATGGAATCTTTGGAAAATTTGAATGAAAAACCCTCAGCTTCGAATAAGGTATTTATTATGAATCAGTTATTTAATTTGCAAATGCAGGAAGGTGGATTGGTACATAGTCATCTTAGTAATTTCCATGGTTTGGTAAACTAGTTAGTTTCAGTCAATATTGTTTTTGATGATGAAATTAAGGTTCTCTTAATCTTATGCTCATTACCTGAAAGTTGGGATAGTTTGGTAATGGCAGTTAGTAATACTGTGTCTGCTTCAAATATCTTGAAAGTGTATGATGTTGTTGGTGTAATATTGAATGAAGAAATTCATAGGAAAAGTACAGGTGAATCATCAGAGCTTTGAGTGTTGAAAGTAGGGGAAGGCAAAGAGAGAAGATTGAGCAAGGGAGATCAAGGTCAAAGATAGGCAGGAGATCTAGATCCAGGCCCATCATAAAAATCTGCTGGAATTGTGGAAAGAAAGGGCATGTAAAGAAAGATTGTTGGTTGGTTGAAGATCAACAAGAAGAAACTAAAGAAGCAGGTGTTATAGGTATTGTTACAAGTATTGCTGGACAGGATGCTCTGGTATGTTCCTTGGATAAAGTGAAATCTTGGGTTTTAGATTCTGGTGCCTCTTTTCATGCATCCCCAAATAGAGAATTTTTTCATGAGTATGTCCAGGGAGACTTTGGAGAGATTTATTTAGGGGATGGTAAGCCTTGCCAGATGGTTAACAAAGGGAAAGTGAAGCTAAAATTGTAGACGGGCAACACATTGGTGTTGAAGGAGGTCATGCATATCCCAGTCCTGAAGTAGAACTTGATTTCTGTAGAAAGTTTGGGTGATGAGGGATGCACAGTAACTCTCACAACAGACTCTTGGAAGGTTACCAAGGGTGCACTTTTTTTATTAAAGGGTAAGAAAGTAGGTACTCTTTATCTATCTACTTGTATTACTGATTCTTCTTCTGGTTTATTTACTTCAGCTGTAGATTCAAAGATGTTGCTTCGTAGGCTTGGTCACATGAATAAAAAGGAGATGCATGTTCTTGAATCAAAGGGTAAGAGTTCAGATCTGAAAAGCACAGAATGAGATTTCTATAAGAAACAAAATAAAGTGAGGTTTCTTGATACACTTGCTACAAGAAAGGATCGAGTTTATGGCACAAATAGGGAATCTAATGATTTTGTCAAGAATAGGAAAGTCTTGGTGTTCAAGGAGAAGATGATAGAGAGAGATCTATCATAGGGTCTAAATAATTCTAAGCAGGGTATTTTGGACAAGGGTGTGATTTAAAGCAAGCTTGTGGGGAAAAATTAATCACTCACAGGCAAACACAAGTACCAGCATCGATCAGGTGGAACTGACATTGAATAGATAGTCACCGACGTCGGTCATGTGCAGATCAGAGGAGTCGGTGGTGTCGAGTAGGGAAAGACTAACATTGGTCAAGAGGGAATAGACATCGGTAGAAGAGACACCGGTGTTGGTCAGGAAAATGGCATCGATAGTGAGGATAGTCACACGGAACCGACGTCGATCGAATGCAGGCTGAGAGGTGACCGGCATCAGTCACTGTTAAAATGAATTATGGGTAGACAGAAAGCTATTAAGGAGTCTTAAATGCCCATGTGGAGGACTAAAAGGGTGAGTAAACCTCAAATTTGTTATTGCCCTTCTTTAGATTACTTGTTGCTCATCGAAGGTCAAGAACCAGGAAGTTTTAAAGAAGCAGAACACTTAGGATCTAAGAAACATTGGGAGCGTGGCATGAAGGAGGAAGTTAATTCCTTGGAAGAGAACCAAATTAGAGATTTGGTGGAGTTGCTAGCTTGAGAGAAAGAACTGAAAGATGAACGGATTTTGAGGACAAATAAGAGAGATAATGACATGTGAGACGGAAGGCCAAGGTATATGGTCTTGAGCAGGCTACAGGGCAATGGAGGTTTGACAGGTGGATGATAAAGTAGGGCTTTAGTCAAGGTCATGGTAACCATTGTGTGTTCTTTACCAGGTTGGATAATATTAGCTACATTATCCTATTACTATATGTAGTGTGGATGTTGGTTGCAGGGTCACACATGCAGGGAGTTTCTAAGTTAAAGGTAAAGTTAGTTCAAAGGTATGTCATGGAGAATCTAGGAGTAGCAAGATTGTTTGGCATGAGTTTTCTTAGAGACAGCAAAAGTCACAGGTTGATGTTGTCTCAGGATGATTGTGTGAATAAGGTAGTGGCGAGGTTCAAGATGCAGGATACAGAACCAATTAGCGCACCTATGGATGGACAGTTAACAGAGTAGTGTTCCCAATCACATGATGAGGTTAAGTACATGTGTACTAGACCTGAGTTTTCCCGAGTAGTGGGAGTTGTCAGCAAGTTTGTGTTCAATCTGGGAAAGAAGCCTTGGAGGGTAGTTCAGTGGATTCTTAGGTATCTGAGAGGGACTAGCAGCAGGTATACATGCGATGCAAGGTCAAGCACTTCTCTACATGGGTATGCAGAATCGGATATGGTAGGTTATTTGGTTGATAGATGTTGCACCACAGGTTGTGTGGTGGTTGGTCTTCAAGATTGATCTTGAAGAAGAATACAAGCCCAAAGAAACAAATTAGGCGGTGTACAGGTACAGGTATAGGTGCAGCTATTTATCTCCAAGTGGGAGATTGTTAGGTTATGGAGCTAAAAACTTTACTGATGCAAATGGAGGAGGTTGTTGAGTTGTAGAGCAACTGATGCCAGTCTGATCAAAGAATGTTGGTAATATATAGGGAGCAGAGTAGCTGACATCAGTAGGGATTAGCCGACGTCGGTCATCCCTAGTTAGACAAGGACTGACGTCAGTCACCTGTGCATTTCAGAACTATTTATTGCACGAATAGTTAGTTTTTTGAATGAAAAGTTTGCATGTTGAAGGCTAATTATAGTCTTGAGTTGCATGTCTAATTATTGTAATTAAGAAAGTCTAATTATTGTTTGCATGAGGTATATTTAAGAGACTCATGCGCTGTATTGTAATTAAGGCAAGAAAGGATTTCTTCCAGTTGTAAGATCTTGGTCAGCAGGTGTGCAATGCCACGTTTGAAGATCTACATGGTAATTAAGATTAGGTTGATTTATAGGTTGTTGCAAGATTAAAGAGATATACTTGAAGCACTTTTGAGTGCTTGGTATTAGTAGTGTTGAGACTGACTTGTTGGAGGTGAAAAACAATTCTGTGTGTGAGTTGTTTGTTGGGACCGTAGTTGAGAGAGAGAGCTTTGAGGGAAGTTTATTGAAAGTCTTAGAGGTGTGGGAAGCCTCAGAGATGGAAGAAGAAGTGGCATCTTCTTTATTGTATTTCCTTCTAAAGATTCTTTAATACAAGAGTGTGTATTGTCTCTCAAATTCTGTGGTGTTTTTGATTCTAGTTACTTATTGCTTCTAGTTTAATTCCACATATTTAGTTGCATGGTAATGAGTTGTGCTTCCACCGGTTCCTAACAATTGGTATCAGAGCTAAGGTTGTAGGAAGCAAGTTTTGTGTTTGATTACAGGTCACTCTCAGGGGTTTCTGATTGAGTGGGAGTAGCAATGGCAGAAGAAAGTAAGCTAATGAAGAAGAAATTCAATGGCATGAATTATCAATTATGGGGGATGCAAATAGAGGATTATCTGTATCAAAAAGATTTGTACTTACCGTTGGGTGGGGTTGCATGGAAGCCGCTGGATATGAAGGATGAAGAATGGGAGGTTCTTGATTGGAAGGCTCTGGGATCTATAAGGTTGAGCCTTGCATCGTCTGTGATTTCTAGCTTATCTCTGGCTAAGACAATGGTAGAGTTGATAGAATCTTTGGAAATTTTGTATGAAAAACTCTCAGCTTCAAATAAGGTATTTCTCATGAAGCAGTTATTTAATTTGCAAATGCAGGAAGGTGAATCATTACATAGTCATCTTAGTAATTTCCATGGTTTGTTAAACCAATTAGTTTCAATCAATATTGTTTTTGATGATGAAATTAAGGCTCTCTTAATCTTATGCACATTACCTAAAAGTTGGAACAGTTTGGTAATGACAGTTAGTAATATTGTGTCTGCTTCAAATATCTTGAAAGTGGATGATGATGTTAGTGTAATCTTGAATGAAGAAATTCACAGGAAAAGCACAGGTGAATCATCAGGGAATGATTTGAGTGTTGAAATCAGGGGAAGGCAAAGAGAGAAGATTGAGCAAGGGAGATCAAGGTCAAATATAGGCAGGAGGTCTAGATCCAAGCCCGAAAAGAAAATCTACTGGAATTGTGGAAAGAAAGGGCATGTAAAGAAATTTTTTTGGTTAGTTGAAGATCAGTAAGAAAGAACTAAAGAAGTAGGTGTTGCAGATATTATTGCAAGTATTGTTGGACAGGATGCTCTGGTATGTTCCTTGGATAAAGTGGAATCTTGGATTTTGGATTCTGGTGCCTCTTTTCATGCATCTCATAATAGAGAATTTTTTTATGAGTATGTCTAGGGAGACTTTGGAGAGATTGATTTAGGGGATGGTAAGCCTTGTCAAGTAGTTGGCAAAGGGAAAGTGAAGCTGAAATTGTAGACGGGAAACACATGGGTGTTGAAGGAGGTCATGCATATCCCAATCCTGAAGTAGAATTTAATTTCTATAAGAAGTTTGGGTGATGAGGGATGCACAGTAACTCTCACAGCGGACTCTTGGAAGGTTATCAAGGGTGCACTTGTTTTAGCAAGGGGTAAGAAAGTAGGTACTCTTTATCTATCTACTTATATTACTGATTCTTCTTCTAGTTTGTCTACTTCAGCTGTAGATTCAAAGATGTGGCTTCATAGGCTTGGTTACATGAATAAGAAGGAGATGCATTTTCTTGAATCAAAGGGTAAGAGTTTAGATCTAGAAAGCATAGAACAAGATTTATGTAAGCAACAGAAGAAAGTGAGGTTTCTTGATACACTTGCTACAAGAAAGGATTGGGTTTATGGCACAAATAGGGAATCTGATGTTTTTTTACAAGAACAATAAAGTCTTGGTGTTCAAGGAGAAGATTACAGATAGGGATCAGTCACAGGGGCTAAATAATTTTGAGCAGGGCAGTTTGGACAAGGGTGTGATTCAAAGCAAGCTCACGGGGAAAAAGTCATCAGTCACAGGGAAACACAGGTACCGATGTCGGTCAGGTAGAACTGACATCAAACAGACAGTCACCAATGTTAGTTATGTGTAGATCAAAGGCGTCAGTGGTGTCAGGCAGGTAAAGACCGATGTCGGTCAGGAGGGAACCAATGTTGACAGAAGGGACACTGATGTCAGTTAGGAAAATGGCATCGGTAGTTAGGACAGTCACATGGAACTGAATTCGATTGGATGTAGGCTGAGAGGTGATCGGCATCGGTCACTGTTAAAATGGATTATGCATAGACAACAACCTATCAATGAGTCTCAAATGCCCATGTGGAGGACTGAAAGGGTGAGTAAGCCTCAAATTTGTTATTCCCCTTCTTTAGATTACTTGTTGCTCACTGAAGGTCAAGAACCAGGAAATTTTAAAGAAGCAGAACAGGTAAGATCCAGGTAAGATCTACATGGTAAGTAGGATTAGGTTGATTTGTAGGTTGTTTTAAGATTAAGGAGATCTACTTGAAGTACTTTTGAGTGCTTGGTACTCATAGTGTTGAGACTGACTAGTTGGAGGTGAACAATAATTCTATGTGTGAGTTGTTTGTTGGGATCGTAGTTGAGAGAGAGAGAGAGAGAGAGCTTTGAGGGAAGATTACTAAAAGTCCTAGAGGTGTGGGAATCCTCAGAGGTGGAAGAAGAAGTGGCATCTTCTTTATTGTATTTCCTTCTGAAGATTATTTAATACAAGAGTGTGTATTGTCTCTCAAATTCTATGTTGTTTCTGATTCTAGTTACTTATTGCTTCTAGTTTAATTCCACATATTTAGTTGCATGGTAATCAGTTGTGCTTCCACGAGTTCTTAACAGTTGGTATTAGAGCTAAGGTTGTAGGGAGCAGGTTTTGTGTTTGATTACAGGTCACTCTCAGGGGTTTTTGATTGAGTGGGAGTAGCAATGGCAGAAGAAAATAAGCTAAGGATGGATAAATTCAATGGCACGAATTATCAATTATGGAGGATGCAAATAGAGGATTATCTGTATCACAAAGATTTGTACTTACCATTGGGTGGGGTTGCATGCAAGCCCCTGGATATGAAGGATGAAGAATGGGAGGTTCTTGATCGGAAGGCTCTGGGATCTATAAGGTTGAGCCTTGCATCGTCTATGATTTCCAGCTTATCTCAGGCTAAGACAACGGTAGAGTTGATAGAATCTTTGGTAAATTCATATGAAAAACCCTTAGCTTTGAATAAGGTATTTCTTATGAAGCAGTTATTTAATTTGTAAATGCAGGAAGGTGGATTGATACATAGTCATCTTAGTAATTTCCATGGTTTGGTAAACTAGTTAGTTTCAGTCAATATTGTTTTTGATGATGAAATTAAGGTTCTCTTAATCTTATGCTCATTACCTAAAAGTTGGGACAGTTTGGTAATGGCAGTTAGTAATACTATGTCTGCTTCAAATATCTTGAAAGTGTATGATGTTGTTGGTGTAATATTGAATGAAGAAATTCATAGGAAAAGTACA
>JARHVA010008684.1:65000-110000 GCA_037957365.1 Torreya grandis | reverse complement strand
CACAATATATATATATATATATATATATATATATATATATAGAGAGAGAGAGAGAGAGATGTATACTCATAATTTTATATCATTTAAAATAATTCTAAACAAAATAACACTCATACAATCACGTGGCATTGTCCTCATCTTACATTTTGTCATCATCCCATCTCATCCATTCACCACCCATACGACCCTCATTCAAACAGTGTGTGTAAGATACATGCTTTGAAAATAAGTTAATGTAAGTGTCAAAATGGTGTAGATTAATGTTCAAAGTGTGAAATGGTACACCTATTGAAGATTCATCTAGAACATCCAATCCACTTTGAATATTTCCTTCTAATATCGAAATCCAAATTAAAATTGATTCCCCCATATGGCTCTTCTCCCTATCAACCTTACTCATACCAAAATTTTATAATATCCACTCATTAACCTAAACATGCATCCCTATGTATCCATTAACTTCATTATTAAATAAGGGTCATTAAACAATTGTCCTCTAGGATGTACAATACATTTTTTAAATAGTAAACATAATCCTCAAATTTTTACCCAATTGTTGGGATCACCATATACCTAGTTTGGTTAAGTTTTGATCAACACTAATCATTGCAGTATATCTGGGTCACTCCTCTATATATATTTGGTTGTCTCATTGTATTATGTCATCCTAGAAATATTTATCTCTTTCACAAAAATATGTGTGATAAATCTTTTAGATCGTCATTATCCTTATTTCCCATTTCAAGGTTTTAACTATTTTTTAAAAACTCATCATTGTTGTTTCCTTTAATTACATGTTTTTAATCATTTTGTACATAATATTTAACTCCCATTTAATAAGGTTCACATATGGATTATGTTATTTGTCTTTTTATAAATCCAATTTACTTCATTTAATTTTGTAAATACTTTGTACATCTTTTTAAGTTGTAACTTTTTAAATTATCTTGTCAATGTATAAATCTAGTCATTTTAAATCTTTTTACTATAGATAATTAAGTTATTTTGTCAATATTTGTGTCATGTAAATATTTATTTTATTATTTTATGTTAATTTATTGATAATCCTTTTTCCATCATTATATTTTGTTTGTCTTGTGTTAGATAACTATGTAAATATTGTTATGTTACATTATCTTTTAAGTATGGTCTTTTATAAATATTTGTTTTTTGTCTCTTTTTCTTGGGAATGAGGATGGATACCAATGACTACCCACTATGAAATTGGAAATGTAATTAATGGATTTTCCTCTCAAATTATTCAAACATTATAAGTTAATGTGACCTTGACTATATAAATGTCATACATACATTTTTAACTAAGTGTAATAGTAAAAATGGATTTCCAAGATTAATGTTGCTTTAATACACCCCACAACCTATATCCCCTAATCATTAAACTACCACATTTTATCACCTTAACCTTATTACCTCGTTAGTGCCGGAGGATTCACCTACTACCAATTTTTGAGGCATATGATTATAATAACCTCAAGACTTCCTATCTAAATCTTAGCACATAATGTAACACATTCCATATATCACATCATATCATTTTATTCATCTAATACAACTTAAAAATGATAACCATAGCATGACATCATTTTATCTAATGAACATGTCAATCACATCATCATATATAAAAAATTGAAGGACATCCAAATCATTATATACAAATAACATCCACAAAATTCATAATCATACATCATTTTCATACATTAAAATAAACCCTAATCATCTCATAATCCAAATCTAATCACATCATGCACCTAGTAAATAAATTCTAAGATCTAATCTAATCAATACATCATCACCACATAAGTAGAGCCCATAAACATGTCATATATAATGATAAATCTCATAGTCATCACATTGTCCATGAAGTCTAGTCACAAAATATATACAATACGAGCATCATAGGCATCCATGTGCTAATAATATAATATACATGTCCAATATACAAAGAAATGTTTCATATGACCAGATTATGGTGGTCCATGTGGTCTCTTAGCTAGATGATGTAAAAATTGAGAAGAGGTATTAGACCTCTAAGATGAATACCACTGATCTACTAGCATTTCACCCTCATATAAACCCATTTAATATTGGGCCTCTTTGGTTAGATGTGATATCTAATGCGTCACATCTCTTAAGCCCTATCTCTATAATAGTGTGTCCCCATCATGTTGGGTCTACTCAACTACATATAACTTCACCTCTTATTGGCTCAAGCATGTTAGATTCTAACCTATCTGATCTATTTGACCACTATGAGTGCATCTATAGCCTAGTTTTAACCCTATAGGGATGTTATCTATGCATATATAACATGAATCTATCCTATCTAGGCCTATAAGGATGTAATATAAACATCTGTAGCCCTAATCTGTCCCCAAAAACTAATAAGGCAAGCTAGTATAATGCCCATCTATCTATCCCTCTACAATACCTATCATTATAAATATACCACCTATATGTGATACCTATCATGACTCGTAGTGATCCCAACCAACTCAAAAACTCTCACCCTCACCTCCTAGCAAAGATTATCTATATGTGCCTAATCTACTACACTAATAGGTGGATAAGAAGTCCCTAAAAGATCTATACCTATATGCCTCACTTGTTGATCTCTTCCTCCCACTCTTTGATCACACTTAGTAACCCACTAATCACTTCCATTCACATCTTAATCACCCACAATAACCACCTGATCACCTCCAGTCACAACTTGAGCACCCCTAACCACACCCTAATTACCCCCATCAATAACCATCATATCTTACTCAACCTTATCATCTACATCATCCTCAACATCTCTTTTGAGCTACATCTATGGCCTTTATTTCTATCATCTCCTCAATCATGATTGAACCTATAGAATCCTCCACACTACTCCTCTCTTCTTATCCACCCTTGCTAGTCTCAATAATCTATATGGCCATCTCTATCACCACCATCCTATATAAGCTACAATCACTCTAAGATGTAATACAAACTTATGATAATCCCATACTACATGGACTATACTATCATAGTCTCAAAATGCCAATTCTATGTTAATTATCCACCCCCACTTAGGCCTCTCTTTATCACTCTTGGAAAATAAATGTTCCTCTCCTTAGACATCATGATGATGATTGAAATGTATCTACACCCTATCCATCTAGTATTTATCAATGATGTAGTCTCACTAACTAGTCAAATAACACTCTATCACCATATGCCTAGTATGAATAGTGTCCTCCAACCACCCCAACTGCACCTACCTATATGACATCCACATAATCTAGTCCTCAATCAAACTATCCAAATCCTATTTAGAAAATAGCATATCTCCTGCATTTTCTCTCTACATCCATAAAATAATGTATAATTTGAATACTAAGGGATGATCCAAATCACATACTGCTCACATGCTTAGTGGCCTCTTAATTACCACATGGTCCTAACACTAGATGTACAACAATAATGAAGGACTAAAGCTATCTACCCCTTCTAATACCACATATGTAACTCTATATACAAGTGGCTCAGCATGATAGGCGCCCATGAAAACAATTGGTAATCTTGAACCATGTTTGTACCTACATCCCCTAATCTTAGATGAAACCATTACTTTATCTAGTCTAGAAATAATATGCTAGTTGAAAGAAAAATAAATAACAGAGTCAGCCTATCAATATACCTATCCCTAAAGTACCTATAAATGTCTATCCATGAATCCCAAACTCCAACCTCTATATGTCAACATAATTATTTCATAGTCATAATCATTTCCTATGACTTCTATTAGATGACATCTCAACTCATTAATAATAAAAAAATACACCACACATCCTCCAAAGTAATTATCATCTTTCTGATGATGAAGTGGAACATGCTCATCTTAGAATGCCATCTCTCTACTAATGTAGTGATGAACACCTGATATATCTTAATGATTGGCATCATGGTGATGTAGTATAGTTTGGTCATCTCTAGTAATGCAAAACCTTATAAACTCAGCTAAGGCATCTTGTGCAAAACAAGTAGCTTCCATAATCTAGATACTAACACACCTAAATCCTCCTACACTAGAAAACCTATTAGTCCTTAATCACTATAAACTTTCCCATATCCCTATCCCACTTACCCATATCCCTATTCTACTTACCCATTTCCCTATCTTTCTTACCCATCTACCTATCTCCTTTCCATTCCCTTTACCCAACCAAGTCCTAACACTAACTTTCATCAAAATCACTTGTATCCCCTAATCCTAACTCATTATTTTATAAAAATCACTCATATCTTATTGAAATTTTACAAAACTAAAATTCTCCCAATGTTGTATTACAATATTGAAGATCACCCCTATAGTTTTATAAAATTTTAGATTTCCACAAGTACTTTTGCAAGATCACATGTTGTAAGTGCATTATTTCAACTTATGTGTGTAAAACTATAACTAGGAGTAATTCCCCAAATTATGACTTATCATTTTTTGACTTCACCCCTATTAAATGAAACAATAAATGCAAAAAGGGAATGAAATAACAAGGATAATTTAGGGTACTCACCACTGGTTCTGCCTCTACTTATCTCTATAAATCTTGAACTCTTTCTCTCTCTAAGATGGGAAGCACATGGGATAAGATCCATTGTCTTTATCTCTAGATATCAAAATTACAAAAGTAAAGAGTGAAAATGACTTATTTGACCCCCCATTTTCTATCTTACACTACATAACCCTATTATTTTCCCCTTTCACATTTTTTAGTCAACAATATCCCTACCCTTCTACTTAAACAACTAATTATAATTATCCTATATATTTATTCATTCCTTAATCATGTTTTCAAAAAGTTATTATCTATCCCAAAAATAATTTACTCACTCTATGGGGTATGGTCTTCCATTACTCCACTCTTTGTTTAACATCTTGAGTTATAACTATAGCATCCTAAGGTCTTTTTAGACTATGTAAGCACACATGGCCACATTTTAGTACCCAAATGTAATTTTTCCACTAATTACAATCTCATCTTCTCTTGGTCACTCAAATATCATAACTCTATTAATGGCATTGATGGTCAACTTGTGGTTATCAAAAATACAAAAAAGTCAATGAATATTAATAAGAGGAAATAAAATATAAAGCTTCACATATTATGCAATATTAATATATAATAAAATTTAGAGGTGATGAGAGTCTGATTGGAATCAATCAAACTATACCATTATTCTAGGTTATTTATTCTCATAGTGAGCTGTGTATGGTTATTCTAAAATGGTGCTAAAACCTTTAGTAATTTAATACAACTCAATCGATTTAGATAAGATAAATAGTACATGGTTATGTTAAGCATTAGGTTTATATTACTTTACACAACTATTTTATAATTGAAAATTTTATCACCACAATTTGTGTAAAATGATGAGTTCCATGATTTAGATGGGAATGTATAACCTAGAGTTACATGTTGAATCCATGTACTAAGTGATATAATAAGTAATGTTAGAGTATTTATATATAACTACTTACCACAGAGATAAAGGATACTTCCATAGGAAAGAATTTTTAATATAAATTTACATTATAATATTTCTATGTATAACTATGAGTATTATTATAGCATTTCTATGTATTATCTACATTTTGGGTATAGTGTTGTCTGTATTAGAATATGGATATACAAAATAGGACTAGGTCAAAAGTTATCAATGTTCTTGAATCATCAAGAAAATAAGATCTATAGATTTATTAAGTTATTTTTAGTATTTATATTATTACTTGGGATTTTAAAACATATTCACGATATATGAGATTGAATTCATTATATGTTTCACTATGTAGTGATAATATAATTGCTTGATTTAGTTGTGATGACTATTGAGCTTTAATGAAAACATAAATGGAATAATATGTTATGTGTCTATAACTCTAAAATAGTAGATTACATGTGGAAATTCATATTTAAATTATAAATATCATAATTATCCATTTATCAGGTGGAAACATTTATCCCCAAACTCTTGAAGAAACTAGTCATGTTTTTAAGTACAAAATTTTATGTAAAATAAGTCGATGAAACTAAATTGTATCAAAATACATAGGTTTTCAAGGATAGATGGATATAAGGAAACTGAGGGAGTATTTAAATAAATGGCTATCTAATCTGGGAATATTAATATCTATAATAGTTTGTCAATGAAATTTTTGAATATGAAAGTTATAATGATTAAGTCATCGATTAGACTTCCAATGACTGTTGAACTTTTCAAACCCTATTTATATATTATTAAATACATCTATGAAATACATAGTGAAAATTATGTTAAGTGTATAATGGTGTATGTATTGTAAATATATCCACATATGAATCAAAATATGAGTGAATAGTACATACTAAATTTTTTTGTGATGGGTTATAAGCCTATACATGTAGATAGAAGTAAGATTTTATCTAATCTCTAAGTTCCCATTGGACCAAAACTATAACCATGGTAAATAGTATTAAAGAAATTAGAATCAGATGCTCAAATGAATGATATAATAGGTTTAGGAGTTTTCTATTTTACTCTAGAAATGAATGATTGGTTTTTAGTTATATTCTAAGTTCATGTGTGTAGTACATGATTATGAAAGTGTTTGGCTATAGCCAACATATAATGGTTTATCACGATGTGTTCTTATATATGTTGCTTTAAATACTAGTAATCAATTAAGATTTAAGGTATACTAGGTGTTATAATGTTGTACTTGTGTGCTTTTTATTATGTATTTGGGTCATATGAATTCTTAAAAACATAGGTTGGTTATGTGTTTTATGTAGTTACAGACTATGATAGTACGAGACATCATAGAATAATAAAATATAAATGTATGTGGTACCTAGATGGTACATACTACTATTATTGTATACAGTCACATTTATGTTTGACTAACCAATTGAATGCATGCTAGTTAATAGTATGAATAGTGCATTTATGACATATGGTAGAATTTTATGTATGCGTGCATATAACCTATGAGAGTGTAGCATAGGATATGATAGTATACTATTGCATTCTGTGAAAACTATGGATTGATTTTTTATGTCTAATTAATTAAATAAAAACTTATGTTTCCAGGTAAGTAAGGCTACTTTATGTGATTGATGGTGGAAAACTAGTTGTTATGTCATAGAATACTAAACCATGGTAATATGGGTTATCCTAAAGATTAGTATGTTTTATAACTAATTGTGGTAGTGAAAATCTTCTGTTGAATGTGTATTTAACTAGATAGTATAAACTATAGTTGTTATTTCTAGTATGAGATAGAAAATAATATAAGATTCATTCATATGTTTAATGGAATAAATGTATGCTTTGGTTAATCCTATGTTTATCATATGTTATTATTGTGTTTTGTAGTAGGATGTAAAATAAATGAATCTTGTGTTTGAATTGTAATTGATCAATCTACATTATTGATTCAGAGTAAGGAGAGACATAGACTTCACTAGCTTAGTAGTATCACAATGATATATGAAGGCAATCTGATCAAGTGATGTGTATGAATTTGACTGATCTAGATCGTTATCATATATTATTTGTAAAAATTTATACCAAAATATATATAGTGAGACATTATAATTTCATGAGTATAGTTGACATGTTTGTGTGATATCTTGCAATAGAATGGTTTTTTATGATACACTACATGTTTAGTTTAGAAATCATACAACACACAAATACTTGTTTGTCTCTCAAAATTCTCGCATCATCATAATCTACTCATCTTTGAGGGGAGGGACATTTAATAATGGGATTAGTGTGGGGGATCATTAGTCCATGGTTGGTGTGGACAAAAACTTGAATGATACTCTCCCTCCTCATAGTAGTACTACTTATTGAAATAATACTTTAGATTGCCACTGATACTTGAGTTTGAGATGTATGCCTTGGGGAAGACATGTATCTATTTGTAAATTATATTGTATTATACTTATCATTAAATATTGTCATGAAGAGTTGTATTTAATTATTATTATAATTTGACATCAATGGACATAGATTTGTTTGTATTATAGCTAAGTTTATGTGATTACCTCCTATATTCATATTATAACATGAATTCTCATGATATTAGAGATCAATGATATGTGATGTTTTATGCTTATTTATATTATCAAATTGACTATTTATTGTGGTTATTTTAAATTCTCATGGTGCAATTTTTTATTTTTTTTTATGTGTTTAATTAATAAAAATCACATATTTATAGTTGGAGCCTAGCGAGGTTGTTGCATGTGGTATCAAATATGTGGCTCAAACTCTATGACCTAATGTGTCCATTAACATTTTGATGTTTTATGTTCACTAGTGTGAACTTAGTGACATGAAGTATTTGATAGGTATTTTATATATTTGGTAACTCAATGTGAAACCATGTTACTCTACGATTGGATTTTTATGACATTTGTGTAATGTGTGTGGGGAATAATGACTATGTAACCTTAAGAGTAGTCATACCATTTTGAGTTGTTTAGCATATTTATTTATCAAGTATCCTAATGTTGATGGTTGTTTATTAATTTTGGGTAGGAAAGTATATAATGTAGTTAATGAATGGCGAAGAAGAGTTTTTCCCACCATGTTTTGATCATTTGGATTAACACCTCAAGGATGATTACAACCTTACTTATTAATCAAGTCACCTCTATCATTTTTTTGGGTGTTTTGAATGTTTTATTCTCAATTAAATATAGGTTATTTAGTTAGTATTATCTTCACTAATCTTAGAAATGTAATAAACTTATAAGACCATTTTTAGTTGGTACCACATAGTGTAGTGGGAATTTTCTTGAAGTAGAGTGTTGTTGTCTTGGTTGAGAATTCCTATGTGTAGGAGTTTGTTTAAGGGTTTACACCCATAATTTATTTGGATTTGGGAAATTTTTCATCCGTCTTAGTTAGTGTAGTTTTTATTATTTCATTATCTTTGACATCATTATAAGTTGTTGAGAGGATTCAATGTTATTTTGGATCATATTCCTTTGAGTTGGTAGGATAATGTATTCTAATTATTATTGAGAGAATTTTTTTAGGATAGGATGTATTTATACATCTTTGTGGTTAATATTTTATTTCTCCTAGTTGTGGAAATAGTTTGCGATATCATAATTACATATTTGGTAACTAGGTAGTGATTTAGCAACATTGAGTTGTGGCATTTTATATCTACCTCATGCGGTTATTTAAGAGATTTTTGTTGAGGTGATAGTAATCTAATTTTAAATTATGATTTTTTAGAGTCACTACTCTATCTAACTTGTTATTGTAGACTATGTGGAGTGTCAAACCTTGAATTATATGTTAAATCCTAGAATTATGAACTAGACACTGATTATAACTATTACGTTATTATTCACTCTTAATTATATTGATATTTTTATATTTTACTTATTTCATGTTATTTTTAAGAGATATCTATGTACCTTTTTTCAAAATTAATTAAGGTACAGGATGTGTGAAACATCTTGTTAATCTAGGGATTGAGATAAATGTATACTTTAGTTACTCCTATGTTTATCATGTGTTATTATTGTGTCTTATAGTAGGATGTAAATTAAATGAATATTTTGGTTGAATTGTAATTGACCAATCTACATTATTTATTTAGAGTAAGGAGAGAGATGGACTTCACTAGCTTAGTAGTATCACAATGATAGATGAAGGCAATTTGATCAAGTGGTGAGTATGAATTTGATTGATCTAGATCGTTATCATATATTATTCATAAAACTTTGAATCAAAGTATATATAGTGAGACATTATAATTTCATGAGTATAGTTGACATGTTTGTGTGATATCTCGCAATAGAATGGTTTTTTATGATACACTACATGTTTAGTCTAGGAATCATACAACACACAAGTACTTGTTTGCCTCTCAAAATTTTCGCATCATCATAATCTACTCATCTTTGAAGGGAGGGACATTTAATAATGGGATTAGTGTGGGGGCTCATTAATCCATGGTTGGTGTGGACAAAAACTTGAATGATACACTCCCTCCCCATAGTAGTACTACTTATCAAAATAATACTTTAGATTGCCACTGATACTTGAGTTTGAGAGGTATGTTTTGGGGAAGCCATGTATCTATTTGTAAATTATATTGTATTGTACTTATCATTAAATATTATCATGAAGAGTTGTATTTACTTATTATTGTAATTTGACATAAATGGACATAAATTTATTTCTATTATAGCTAAGTTAATGTGATTACCTCCTATATTCATATTATGACATGAATTCTCATGATATTAGAGATCAATGATATATGATGTTTTATGCTTATTTATATTATCAAATTAACTATTTATTTTGTTTTTGTTTAAATTCTCATGGTGCAGTTTATTTTTGTTATATGTGTTTAATTAATAAAAATCACATATTTATAGTTGGAGCCTAGCGAGGTTGTTGCATGTGGTATCAAAGATGTGGCTCAAACTCTATGACCTAATGAGTCCATTAACATTTTTATGTTTTATATTCACTAGTGTGAACTTAGTGACATGAATTATTTCATAGGTACCAAAGGTGAAACATGACTATGTACCCTTAAGAGTACTCATAGCCTTTTGAGTTGTTTAGCAGATTTATTTATCAAGTATCTTAATATTGATGGTTGTATATGAATTTTGGGTAGGAGAGTATATAATGTAGTAAATGAATGGTGAATAAGATTTTTTCCTACCATATTTTGATCATTTAGATTAACACCTCAAGGATGATTATAACCTTACTTATTAATCAAGTCACCTCTGTCATTTGTTTTTGGTGTTGTGAATGTTTTATTCTCACTTAAATATAGGTGCTTTAGTTTTTTAGTCTTATCTTCACTAATCTTAGAAATGGAAAAAACTTATAAGACCATTTTTAGTTGGTACCACCTAGTGCAGTGGGAATTTTCTTGCAGTAGAGTGTTGTTGTCTTGGTTGAGAATTCCTATGTGTTAGGAGTTTGTTTAAGGGTTTGCACCCTTAATTTTTTTGGATTTGGGAAATTTTTCATCCCTCTTAGTTAGTGTATAGTTGAGTTGTTATTATCTCATTATCTTTGACATCATTATAAGCTGTTGATAGGATTCTTATTTTCATGATGTTGAAAATTAATTCTGAAATGTTATTTTGGATCATATTCCTTTGAGTTCGTAGGATAGTGAATTTTACTTACTATTGAGAGAAAATTTTTAGGATAGGATGTATTTATACATCTTTGTGGTTAATATTTTATTTCTCCTAGTTGTGGAAATAGTTTGTGATATCATAGTTACATATTTGGTAACTAGGTAGTGATTTAGCAACATTGACTTGCGAAATTTTATATCTACCTCATGCGCGTATTTAAGAGATTTTTTATAGAGATGATAGTAATCTAATTTTAAATTATGATTTTGTAGAGTCACTACTCTATCTAACTTGTGATTGTAGATCATGTGGAGTGGCAAACCTTGAGTTATATATTAAATCCTGGAATTATGAACTAGAAGTTGATTATAACTATTACGTTATTATTCACTCTTGATTAGATTGATATTTTTCTCTTTTACTTATTACATGTTATTTTTATGAGATATTTGTGTACCTTTTTTCAAAATTAATTAAGGTACAAGATGTGTGAAACATCTTGTCAATCTAGGGGTTGAGATAAACTTTTAATTTGTTACATTCTAGTTGAGAAAGCATGGAGATATTATCTCACTTGTTCCCTGATAATAATGAAAGGATGGTCTGATCCTTGGCCTATGTATGATATGATATTTTTAATATTATTTCCTCCTAAATATGAATATAACATTATAGTTTAAGTTGAGAAGTATGATACTGGTATATTTATTTAGTAATAACTTATTAAAATTATAGATTGATTGTATGTTCTCTATTATATGTATGTTGGTACATATGAAATTATTTAACATATAGCTTTGGAATCTATGATTTGATAGTGCATATTTGTGGTTAATTTTACCTTTTACACATCTTCGAGATCATTAAGTCATGGAAACCTGAGGGAAGAGTGGTGAATTAAGAACATGAGTTTTGAGCAATATGATGATATCATATTTAGCCTCATATTGACTTCATTGTTATTGAGTTAGATCTAGCATATGGACAAGGTGAATCTATGATTTGACATGTAAAACTTGTCATATTTAGTCATATGATCATACACATATATATAGTCAAATGTTTATTCCTTAATTTTATATACATTGGAAATCTAATATTTCAAGTTCCAATTCATCATCGTAATTATCAGGTACTCTGTGTATTAGTGATAATATTGACATGTTATACTTATAAGGAGATATGAAAATTAGATATAGTATTAACTTATACACATAATTCTTACTAGGTTACCCATTTATTTTTCTTTGAAATGAGAAAAACACTCTTTAGGTTACAGAGATATGTTGAAGGGATAAAATATTTTGTGGAAGTCTCCCTAGTCATTTATTTTGGCTTGTATGATGATCTTATGTGCTCTTATGGAAGTAAGTAAAAAATTCACTAAGATATGGGTGACCGTTTAAGGTAACATAAGTGGTCAAACCTATAGTATATTTAGGCTTGTATTAAAATTTATAGGCCCCAAGGTGTTCGTGAAAAAATAAATCAAAGTAAGTAATACTCATGAACCATGTTTTCATAATTGTTAAATTCATCAAGTAAGATTTCATGGAATGATTACTTTGGGATTAGTGTAACTTGATAGAACTATCATATGTTCTACAAGTAATTTCCCATTTATTACTTAATTTGATATCATATGTCATTATTTTAATAAATAATATTTTTAATTCATAACTTATGTTAGAATAAGAGTCATCGGGGATGATGACTAGATTTATGGGGGAAAGATTGTTACATCCTGATTCCTCAGTATGCAAATTTGCTATATTATCTATAGATATCTATAGTAAAAAAATTTAGATTTAACTATTTTTAACTAAGTTATGAGATATATGTTGATATAAGGTAGAAGGACATTACTTAGGTTGCATGATCACCCTGCTATGAGTTAGCTATTTATAAATGTTTACTCTATGATCATGTTGATTTGTAATTTTAGTTATATTTTATGTTGAATAAATATCATGGTTTTTATGGTTTAACTACCTATTTTATTATGAGGTTGAAGAAAAAAAACCAATCCCTTGAAGTGTGTCAGATGAAGAGAATATTTGGAGAGGGTGATGTATATCGATATGTCAAAGGATGATAGAGATGTCAATCTATACATTGCACACACCACAGTAGTCATACATGGTATAATGCATAAAAAATGGTTTTTATATAATGAGTTTATTTCTACTTGCTTCAGAGTGTTGCTTTCTATCATTGCTAGCATAGTGAATAGCTTAATGAATTAATACATTTTATCATTTAAGATAGTATAAATATTATTGGCATAAAATGCAAATTATTGCCAATTATAAAATTAACATTTAGTGCTAAACATATATATAAAAAATAGAAATTTCATTTGAAAATGAAAAAATGATATTTAATTAAATCCCATGAGAAATGGAATAAAGTGAATAAAAAAATTAAAAAGCAAAAAAACATTAAATAAGAAGGAAAAAACAAAAATAAAAAAATAAAAAAAAGAGGGTAAGAAATTAATAAATAATTAATAAAAACTCTTAAAAATAAAAATATGTGTTTTACTCTTACAAAAAGAATTTATATGGGTTAGCGTAAGGAAAAAAGGGGGCCATTAGGAGGAGGCAGTGCTCAAGAAAAGAATAGAATAATTTTTTGCAAGAGAAAGCCCTTCCAACATCCGAATAGGTAGGCATTATTTTTAAATTCATATATATAAATGATCTGGATGAATATAAAATAATATATTGGTGTATATATGATGCATATATACCTCTTATATATATATATATATATATATATATATATATATATATATATATATATATATATATATATATATATATATATATATATATATATATATATATATATATATATATATATATATATATATATATATATATATATATATATATATATATATATATATATATATAATCAAATGCATATATATCCCATCTCCCATATAAAGGTTTAATTACTCAGTATTTATAATAATCAACGTAAGAGTCATAGTTAATACTTGAGTTCTAAATATGAAATAACCCAGTAGATATTGGTCATAGGATTCTAGATATTCATCTAGACCTATTTTTTTTAAATGTTTCTTTTCAGATTATCTACTTTCCATGTTCTATCTTCAAGAATCTATTTAGACAAAATAAAATTGAAACCCATTGTAGTGTTATATGGAAATGCATAAATATATGAGTCTCTATATATATGTATATAGCTTGTATTGAGTAATGAGTTGAAACAATGATACAACTGATTACATGGGCATAAACTTGGGTTATGCTAGTTAGACAAGAAACTAACTTTCATTAACTATCAAAACCTTATTTATGTTAAAATGGAATGCAAGCCCATTAGTGTAACACATGCCATTATTAGAGCATAGAACCTATGTAGGATGATCAATTAAATGATGGATAACGCATCATATTACTTTAATCCCATTAATATGATGCATCATAAGAGTTTTGAAGGCACCACCCTATGTATGTCCTCATCCAAATAATGTTGAAAATGAGAAATTAACTTGAGTCAGCAAGTTAAATCATTGTATGAAAATGTTTTATAAATTTATTAAGCTAGAGTTTAATTAAATTTTTAAATCATTGAGTTTACTATTTGAAATATAGTTGAGGTTGGAATATTAAATTGCCTAGTTTAAAATCTAAAATATCATGGTATGTCTAAAACAAATAGGCTAACATCTCATATTTTATGTTTGATTTAAATTGTCGTATTCTCCCTTATATAGGATCATTGAAATAACATTAAGCTTATTTTTATGAAACAAGTCACTGTAGTTAACTCCCATCCCGTGACAAAGAATTGTGTTTCTATTTTATATTGGTAAGGAATAATATGGTATGTCTGGCGATACTTCTTTTGATGGCATCTATATTGCTAGTGATGGTTGATTTTATTGATGAGTTTTTATCTTATAAAGGCATAGCTATAGTTTTATATCTGCTACACATATAATAAATTCACTCTATTAATATAAGAAAATATATGAGTCATTGAAGCTTTATTAAATAGTGATAGAATTATTAAGGACATCGATGGTCAACCTGTGGTTGTTGAAAATATAAAAAATTATTGAATATTAATAAGAGGAAATAAAATATAAAGCTACACATATTATGCAATATTAATATATAATAAGCTTTGGAGGTGATTAATGTCTGATTGGAATCAATCACACCATACCTTTATTCTAATTTATTTATTCTCTTAGTGTGTTGAGTATGGTAGTTCTAAAGTGATGCTAAAACATTCAGTATTTTAATACAATTCAATCAATTCAGATAACATAAATAGTAAATGGTTATGTTAATCATTTTTTTATATTACTTTATACAATGATTGTATAGTTGAAAATTTGGTCACTACAATTTGAGTGCAATGATGAGTTCCATGATTTGGACATGAATGTATAAGTGAGAGTTATATATTGAATACATGTACTAAGCAATATAATAAGTATTATTAGAGTATTTATATGTACTTACCACAAAGATAAATGCTACTTCCATATGAATTTATTTGTAAGATATATTTACATTATGATATGTTTATGTATACCTGTGAGTATTATTATAATATTTCTATATATTATATGCATTTTGGGTATAGTATCTTATATATTAAAATATCGGTATACAAAACAAGACCATGTCAAAAGCTATCAATGTTCTTGAATCACACTCTGGGAAAAGAAGATTTAAAGATTTATTAAGTTACTTTTACTTTTTCCATTATTACCTGGGATAGTAAAATGTAACCCTGATAAAGAAGATTGCATTCATTATGTGGTTCACTAACTATTGACAATATCATTGCTTGTTTTAGTGGTGATGACTATTGAGATTTAATGAAAACATCAATGGATTAATATGTTACTAATATATAACTCTTAAATAGGAGATTACATGTGCTAATTCATGATAAAATTAGAAAAATCATAATTAGCCATTTATCAAGAGGAAACATTTATCGCTGAACTCTTGAAGAAACTAGTGATGCATTTTAAGTACAAGAGTTTTATGTAAAACAAGTTGACAAAACCAATTTGTATAAAAATACATAAGTTTTCAAGAATATATGGCTATAAGGAAACTAAGGGAGTATTTGAAATAATGGCTATCTGATATGTGAATATTAATATCTATAATAGCTTTTCAGTGAAATTTCTCAATAGGAAAGTTATAATGATGAAGTCAGCAATTAGAGTTTGATTGATTGTTGCAAATTTCAAACGTTATTTATATATTAGTAAATACCTATATGTGATACATACAATAAATTAATCTAAATGTAAAAGGGTGTATGTATTGGAAATATATCCACAAATGGATCAAAGTATGAATCATTAGTACATACTAAAAATATCTGTGATGGGTTATAAGCCTAGGCTTGTAGATAGAAGTAAGATTTTATCTAATTTCCAAGTGCCCGTGGGACCAAAACTATAACCATACTAAATAGTCTTTTAGAAAGTAGAACGAGATGCTCAAATTAATGATATAATGAGTTTAGGACTTTTCTATTTTATTCTATAAATGAATGATTGGTTGTTAGTTATATTTTGAGTACTTGTGTGTAGTAAATGATTATGAAAGTATTTGGTTACAGCCAACATATAATGGTTCATCATGATGAGTGCTTATATATATATATATATATATATATATATATATATATATATATATATATATATATATATATATATATATATGTTGTTTTAAATACTGGTAATCAATTTAGACTTATGGCATACTGGGTGGTATACTCATGTACTTGTGTGCTTGTTATTATGTATTTGGGTCATTTGAATTCTTTAAAATATAGGTTGGTTATGTGTTTTATCTAATTGCAGACTATGATAGTATGAGATATCATAGAATAATAAAATATAAATGTATGTGGTAACTAGATGGTACAACTGCTATTATTTTATATAGTCACATTTATGTTTGACTAACCAATTGAATGCATCATGGTTAATACTATGAATAGTATGTTTATGACAAATGGTAAAATTTTACGTATGCATGTATACAACCTATAGAAGTGTAGCATATGATATAATAGTATACTTTTATATATTAAGGAAGATGTGGATTTATTTTCTATATTTAATTAATTAAGTAAAAACTTATGTTTCCATGTAAGTAAGGCTATTGTATGTGACTGATTGTGGAAAACTAGTAGTTATGTATTAGAATACTAGACCATGGTAATATGGGTTATCGTAGGGATTAGTATGTTTGAAAACTAATTGTGGTAGTGAAAATCTACTATTAAATGTGTATTTATCCAAATGTTATAAAATTTAGTCATTATTTATAGTATGAGATAGAAAATAATGTAAGATCCATTCATATATTTTATGGAATAAATATGTGCTTTGGTTACTCTTATGTTTATCATGTGGTATGATTGTGTTTTCTAGTAGGACATAAATTAAAATTATTATTGTGGTTGAATTGTATTTAACCAATCTACATTGTTTATTTAGAGTAAAAGGAGTGAGATGGACTTCACTGGGTTACTAGTATCACAATGACATATGAAGTTAGTCTGATCAAGTGATGTGTATGAGTTTGATTGATCCAGATTGTTATCATATATTATTTATAAAATTTTGGGCTAAAATATGTTTAGTGATACATTATCATTTCATGAATATGGTACACGTTTTTTTTGATATCCTATAATAGAATGGTTTTCTATGATACACTGCATGTTTAGTTTAGGAATTATACAACACACAGGTACTTGCTTATCTCTTTGGATTTTTGCATCATCAATATCTACTCATACATGAAGGGAAGGTTATTTTATAATGGGATTAGTGTATGGGATCATTGGCCTATGATTGGTGTGGAAAAACACTTGTATGATGCTCTCTCTCTCCCTACAATAGTACTATTTATCAGGACAACACTTGAAATTGCCACTTATACTTGAGTTTGAGAACTATGATTTGGGGGAGCCATGTATCTATTTTAAATTTTATTGTATTGTACTTATCATTAAATATTGTCATGAAGAGTTGTATTTGCATATTACTATAATTTGATAGCAGTGGTTGTAGACTTGTTTCAATTGTAGATGAGTTAATGTGATTACCTTTTATATTCGTATTATGATGTGAAATCTCAAGATATTAAAGATCAGTGATATGTGACTTTTAATGGTTGTTGATATTATCTAATTCATTATTTATTGTGGTATATGTATATTCTTGTGGTGTGATCTATTTTTGGTTTATGTGTCTATTTAAAATAAAATATCACGTATTTCTAGTTGGAACCCAGTGGGGTTGTTACACATTTATACTAACTCATCCACACAATGGTTTTTCATTGAGATACCATTAATCCCCACTCTATCACTCATAATGCCCTTTAAAAAGGGGATAAAATGTATACACCTAAATCTACTCACCCTAACTATTATATTAATTCCACTATTTATTTCTTAATCTGATATCCATAATCCTAATTAAATAATTAAATCTCGTCCTTGATCATATATTCCCTTCATCATGTTAATCTTATTACACTCCCCATGACATATTAATCCCTTGATTATCCCTTTAACACCGTATATAACCCCTAATCTTATCTCATTTATTAATTACCTAACCCATTTACCAATTTAAAATTCAAATGTATTCTACCTATCCTCCCTAGAAAACCTATCCATATCCTTTCCTACACACCTATATCTTCAAACCTCCATAAAACACCTAAATTAATCCATATTAACTCCTAATCAAATCTAGAAGCCTCTAAAATATAGAGCCTTCTCTAACTCTCTAAAATTATCTAAAAGTAGATAATTGTTATTAATTTAAAATTAATTTTATTCTTCCCCTACCACCTTATAAATAACCAAGAATGGATCTTAGTTGAACTAACTTGAAAATAATTTTAAATTTCATGTATATACTAGCACTGTCAAACATTTATACACCCACTGCATCCACATTATCATTTCACCCAATAAGGCAATAATCCATTCATGGCCATTTTAATTCTTGAAGCTGCCACTATCAATAAATCCAAGAATCAAATAAAGAATCATTGGAGAATTTGTTTAAATATCTTAGAGGGAATACAAGAGAAGTAAGGTGACGGTAAGAAACCTCTTATAAATTTTGATTGCTTCCATCTTTTCTCCCTTTGATGTTTTTGTAATTTTTGGGTCATGTTACTAATTACAATATATTTAATCCATAGCTCAAATTTACAAGCATACTTAAAGACTAAAAACATATAACTTCATCTCAATCGATACATTTCTTCCTTGTTGGTTTGTTATTTAGAGTATACACACCTAAATCTATAGAGGAAATTTTGACTTATTCATTGACTATATTATATTCTATTATTATCAAATGCATGGGTGAATATCCATAAATCCTTATCAAATTTTCCAATCCTCCCCATGGTGACCACATATGGGAGAAGTCTATTTCCATACAATCATTAAGAGATTTGGATCAATATCTACTCAACAACATGCCACATGACTCTAGTATTTCAAGCACTTGTATGTCGATGAATTATTGCATTTTTGATTTAGCTTGAAATTGTATATAAACATTTAAAAATTATCCTAAAATCCTAACTTAAGACTTATCTAATTAAAACACTACCTTATCTAATTTCACAAGGAATAGTCCTAGTTTATTTTAAATCCTTATAGGCATGACATTTACTAACGTACCTGAATCAACTGCACAATTGTGTAAATTGTTTCTAAATATTAAAACCATGAGTAAGAAGTGTGGAACCTTAGTATTGGCCTTGTGTATCATAATATTTCTATTCAATTCAAATTTCTTTTTGGGTTGAGTGCTCTTATTTGTAAGAAGACTTAAAGAGTAAATCCTTGAACTAAGTAATTTGTGCCAATTCATGGATGGTTATATTATATTTTACCCTTTTCATATCCTTGACTATGCTATAGCTGGTATTACTCATGATAGGCTTAATTTTGCCTATGTTTGGTGGGGGTAGACCATTACAAGATTTTGGGTCAATGAGGAGTACCAACATTATTGGGTGGTGTGGAGTCTATCAAGTGCTAGTGTAACATGATCCTAATAGTATAATTTACACTCTAAAACTATCATAAAATGTGAAATTCACTCATATTTTAATCAAGTTAATTTTTTTCCTTCGCTAGAAATCTCTAGGGTCTCCAAAACCATGGGTGTACCAAGTTATCTAGATGAACTAAGAATACTAAGGTGACTTGTAGTATTATAGTTATTTGGAATAACCTCATATTTATCAATATTATTTTTTAGGATTTGAAGGCATTATAAAACTCAAAATACTCAAGCTCACCATGATAGGTTGTGTTATGCACATGACCCTAGTTGGATATGGTGATATCCATGATGTTGATTTCAATCATTCTATTAGATGGGGACTCAACTTGATTACCATGTTAGTTATTAGGTCAGTAATTACATTGATAAGTGAAATTTAGGGTAGAATTTTAATTACTTGAACTAACCACTTATTATTTCAAGCCAAGGAAACCATTACTTAATCTCTATATCCTCCTTTAGATTGCATCTAGATTAGACTTGGATGATTCTTTATTATAATTATGTTTATTACTACTCACAACTAGAACTATAAATTTACTGTAATCTTGTGGTATAGCCTCATTACCAACATAATTAAAAAATACTTGATTTTGATTTAGGGAGGCATGGAGCAGATGGACTTGAATCATGATTAGGAGTGGTTACACCATTGGGACATTTTAATTTATAGGAGAGATTAGATTCAATGTTGATATGTTTTGGAGGATGTTAGGGATGGGTTTAAAAAAAATCCTTGTGCATTGAACTACATGTCCACTTTTATTTCCTCTGCATAAGTGAGGGATAGATCCAAAATAGTTAGATACCTCCTCAAGAACATATTTGTCCATGTGTCTAAAGCATTCTAAAACATTTCTAATCTATGCAAGGTCACCACCCTATTATACATATTTTGAAATAAGCATTAAAATTACATATGGGTTCATTAGGATCCATTTTTATGCAATTAAAATATTGATATAGAACACTAGGGTTTACCATTTTACCAAATTTGGCTAAGTACATACTACTCAATTGATTATATCTCCTAAGTGAATTCTCAGGCAAGTTAAGGAACCAGTCATAGGCTACATCAAGAAAAGTTAAAAGGAAATATCTTGTGGGCTACATCTTCACAATCAATATTGAGTGACATAAAGGATGTTTTTTTGGATGTGACATGTTCTTTGGAAGTCCTCACAGTACTTGGGGTGAACATTGGATGGTACCTCTTAGGGTTCCTAGGTAGATTGTGGAGTTCCTTAGAACATTTTTTGTAGACCTTGCTAACCAAGCCATGGGTGCAATTGTGGATTCTACTCTAGGTAGGTTGAGAAGATGAACTTTTAGGGGTGGCTAAGGGTCTTAGTCTCCCTCTAGTAGTTTGTTTTCTTCTAAAGATTTACAATGGGGATACAATCAATATACCTGTAATTATTAGTGTTCTAGTGATTCAATCAACATGATCTATATTATTTAAGACATCAAACATGTTTTAGATATATTAATACCAATAGACTTAATCCAATAAAGCATGAAATATGGATAATATGAAAGCTCATAGTAGACAATAAATCGATGCCACACAAGGTATCTGAAATTTCAAACTGGATGAATGTTCAAGCCTTCCTTATAGAAATAATTTTTATTAGTTACATTATGAAAATAAGAGGAATTTAGATAAGTAGAAGTAGAGGGTTTCGAGTTAAATTCCAATAATAAATTAAGAGGTTTGATCCCCACCTTTCTAGCTCTAATTTCTGTTGGTCTCAATTTATGACCCAAAACAAAAATATTTATTAGATTAATTGATCTGATAGGATGAAGGGAGATAACAACACATGAGAAGGAGTATCTTCTCATATTTAAGATCCAACTATTTGTATCCAATGGTTGATAACTTTGATAACATTCTAACTAGGTGAGAAATGGAAATTAATCACTAGAATTGTAATCCACTCCATGTTTTCTAATAATTCTTACTGATGTTTACATAAGTCATTCACTTCCTCATTCAAATAAGTATCACACTATAATAAAATGGGAATAAAATTCGTCATAAAAGGATAGAAGGATGAAAATATTATGGTATGAAATTAAATGGTTCATTTAATGGAATAATATTGATAATGTCAAGAGTTAAAAGCATGCCCAATCACAATTATACCATTGTGTTCCAAGTTTAGCTATATCATAAACTAGAAAAACTATATGGGAAGGATTATAAGGAAATAAATGAAAATATTACCCTAAACTTATTTTCAATAAAATAATATGAAAGGCTTGTATATGTTGCACACAATATATTGGCATAGTTTCAAGTTAAGTAGAATGGAAATTAAGAACCAATCAAATTAGCTATTAAATAATCTAAATCCATATTAACTAGTAAACAAACATTGTAATATCTTATTAACATTAATTAAATTTTTTATATGATGAAATTATGGACATTATTAAATAATAACATGAATTTAAAAATATTATAGTATTTTTTAGTGTTATCAAAAAAATATTAAGTGTGTTCTCTAGGTAGAGAATTACAAGCCAAAAAAAGAGAAAAAGAGAGGATTGATGGTATAATAGTTTATGTAGAGTTTTGGTGAATAAAATTTCTCCCATAAAAATAAGAATTCATGTTTCCTTGCATACAAAATAAAATATGACTTGTCTCGAAGTAGAATAAGACTCCCATCTCTCACTATGAATGCTACTCCAGTTCGCTACAATTATATTTGATTAAAATATTCCCACCATTCTCAAACAAAATCCAAATTCTATTTCATCTTCTCTCTATGTATGTGACACATGTCTAACAGGAATGATATCCCCATTTATCCCTTTTGGGACATGCATTTTGAATGATTCTTCTATTCATCCCACTTAAAATAATATTCAAGTCAAGAAGCTACCAATTTACTCCATGTACCTCCCTTGAGTAGTCAACCCTTTAAAAGCCAACCCGATTGATTAATATATTATTTTCCTAAATTTTGTTCATTATAACACTTTGATGGAGATCAAATTTAAGCATATGCCTTTTATGATCACTTAGTTGGTTGAAATGGTTCAAAATCATCTTCTTTTATGTCCTCAAGATCAATTTTCCACTTGGAACTTGCCTACAGTCTCTTGGATATGTTATTCATCCATATTAGTTTTCTCTCATGTCTATGGGTACACTTGATTGATTTTTTGCATATGGTCTCTTATCCATTAGCCACATGTCTTATTGTCATTGCTCCAAGGATGTAGTTTCTATTTTGTTCTATCATGTTTATGGCCATGTGGCTTCTTCTTAGCTTCCCAAGATATTCATGCTTTAGGCTAATGTTATAATGCTTTGAGCTCCAAAAAATTTAATAGGGTGCCACATGGCATATTCTTAGGGCCTAACGGCCACTAGAATTTTGGCTAATGTTGTAAATCCATAGAGGTTTTAAGGTCCTATGTTTCTAGGCTAATTCCTTAATGAATTTGAGGTTTAGAGGTTTTGAGCCTCTGAGCTTCCAAGTTATTAGGATGGTGTGATGTGATACCATCTTATGGCCTCATGGATTTAAAAGGACTTAGTCATTATTAAAAATATATTTAAATTTGAATTCATACATCGATGAGAATTAGATTCATGGAATGATCTATGAGATCCCTAGAAGTCTTCAAAATCTACGAAAAAAGACAATGTAAAAAAATAACTAAGGTAATCCAAATCATTTATGAGTTATCTAAAAAGATAGAAAATACATGAAGGCATAAATAAAGGCCATTTATTGAGTTTATATGCATAATATAGTTCATCAGTCCACATCAGTGAATTCATTTTATTTTGAAAACATGAATAAGTTTTAAATAACTAAGTCATAAATTGAATATCGATCAAGTCTTTATAATGGGTAATTATAAAGACTTGGTCATTTCTAAATCAAAATAAAATTTTTTAGGGGTATAATTAGACTGGTTAGATCAGACATAAAAAAATTTATGTTATTCAAAAGAATTTAATTTGGATTTGGTTTAGATCAATGAAGCATTTAGAACACATAACATCACATCCGAAAACATACAAACCAAAGACCAAACCAAAATAAGAGGGTCCTTGTTTGGAATCTAATAATGGGGCATGTTGGGCCCAACAAGAATGAGATAAATTATCTAGGAAGGTGCATGAAATTTCAAAAATGTGAGCGACATTGTTGGATCTCGATACCCAATAACCATAGTCATCAAATTAATTTTTACACTTTATTGTTATTATTTAGAAATATATTTCATATAGTTTTAATTTTTATAAACATTGACTATATGGTTCTTGTAATGTGTTCTAATTATTTTAATATTTTCCTAAATATTCTCATTTTGTTGAAAAAATACAAAAAATATGTCTATAAATCAGATTTTCAACTAAATCTTGATCTTTAGAAATATTACGTCAAAATTATAATGAAAAAATAGTTCTATATTTCTATTTTACAGATATTTAAATTTAATTGCATATTACATGGATAAATGTAGTATTATTTTTAATTACATTTATTTATTCACAATACCCTATTGTCACATAGTTGGGTTGATTAAATGCGAGACACTTTTTCACATGTTTTAGTTCTACCCAATTTAGAGTCACCAAAATTTTTTAATGAGTTAACAAGATACCCCCTTCACACCCTGATATAAGACCATCTAGGAAGCCAAGAAATATTCAATCATATAAAATAAATATTTTGTGTTTGTGTTTCCAATGGTCGACATCAACTCACATGGAATCAATCACCCTCAAACATGAAGGTCAAGGAAAGAAGAATGATTAATTCAAGGACATAAGACAACACATTCTCTCTCTCATGATGAAAATACAAGCTATATAATTATCACTCTTTAATAAGTAGTTATTTCTCCCATGACAGTTAACCATGCCCAATAATGGCCCATAAACACTAAATTTATCATTTGGAGCAATTTCAATATGGATGGGGATATAAAATGAAAAAACACAAGACAAAAAAATTAATGAAATGATTTGGGGTAGTATACTAAATAGGATAAGATCTTCTAAGAAAGTGTTGAAGTAGAAAACCAAGAAGATAAAATAATTGTGAATAATCTAGTGAAGGGACTTTGTGTGCCAGCATTCTTTTATTATGATGTAGTCTTAGGAGAGAATGTGACTTCTATATGTCTAAGTAAATAAATAAATAAAAATTGTGAAATTTTGTTTTATTATCAAGTCTATGTGTGTGTTTTGAGTGGTAGGATACAATGAATATGTTTTACTTCATTTGGCATTGAATCCCTAACTACATGAACCGGTATTAAAACACAGTGACAACTCTGAGATAATTGAGTTTATTTTTTCACTCCATTATAAAAATAATGGGTAGATTGTAGGAGTGAAGTTATAAATATTTGAGTTATTTCCATTTTTGTGGTTGGGTAGAGGTCAAAGTGATTGAAGAATGGTCTAGAGGAGTGTGTGGCTTGCATAAGATTTCAAAAAATGATATATTTTGTAGTACATTGAGTGAGAAATGGGATCTATATATTACCTCTAAAAGTGGTGAGAACAATTGGAGCAATGGCTGAAAATATGATAAGAAGATTAGATGAGATTGTATTAATGTTTAACGTTATGAAGTCAATATTACGTATTATTGAAGACAAGAGAAGAAGGTGATTCATCCTAAGGGATGATGTCAGTCATCTATAAAATGAGGAGTTTGGAGTATAATGTATGGGAGTATCACCTTAATGATTCAACGATGGATAAGATAGGATTTTTAGATACATTTCAAATATTTTGAGAGGAGCCAAGTTGAAATATTGAAGGTTTTAAATAAATTTAAATCTCTAGGAGTTATTTAATTTGATTAATGATATGTAGGATTATTTAAACTTTGATGAAGTGGATTACCAAAGGAAGGTGAAAGTGGATTAGACCAAGTTTAAAGGACATCAAAACCTATGGCAGAAGGAGATATAAATTGAGAACAATAAATGTGAAAAATACAAGATAACCTATTGGGAGAGGATGGTCACAAAGATGAAAGGTAAATTTATGCCAAGGGATTATCATTTGTATTTTTTGATGAGGTTAATAAACTTGAGGAAAAATAAGTTGCGTGTGAAGGACTGCATCACATATTTCTACAAGAGTAAAATCTATCCTAGTTATTATAGTGAGACAGACCAAGAGATGGTAATTAGATACATTAATAGGATTTGAGTTAATATTAATGATTAAATTAGCTATGTGAGGATCCATACGATGGAAGAAACATATCAATATGATTTAAGGGTAGAATATTTTTTTATAAGTGGGAAAAAGTGTAGAAAGATATTAAAGAGGTTCAATAGTGGTAACAAAAAACCATTGAATGAAGGAAATAGATTTTGAAATGAAATATATATCACCTCAAGAGTGCCAAACTGATAAGGAAGGGGAGCAATTATCTCTAAAATACTAAGGGTAAGATATGGATAATGAAAAGGAATATCATTCAATGTATGAGTTGTAGATGTGTCAACTTTGGTTATCATGATTCTAAATTCCCTCATATTCAGTATGATAGTGAAAAGAGAAATAATGAATGAGGTTTATGAGTTTAAAAAGTGGAATCAAAATCCATATCACCACCTAAGGATATGATAGAACTAGAGCAAGGAATGTTTAACTAGAAAGTAGGAAGATCTTGAAGGTTGAGAATAATAGTGCAGAAAACCAAAGAAGAAACATTTTGGGAACCCAATGTAAGATAAAATCTAAGTTTTAAAATGTTGTGGTTGATCATGGAAGTTGAGGTAATATAGTATCCTTTGAGATGGTTTAAAAAATGACTTTGTCGTATACATCAGCATAAGGCAATATATAGTATGTTCTATTTTGGACGGTTATAGAGATATTTTGAGTGATTTTTGTGAAGTAGAAATGCATATTGGTAGATATCAAGATAATATTTATTTTGATGTCTTAATCATGGATGCATACCATTATTTTTATAGGGATATAATGTAAATTTAATAGGTAATGTTGTATGATGGTAGAGATAACTCATGAATGTTAATAAGAATGGGAAAAATTATATCCTGAATCTTTTAAAGGGAAAAAAGGATAAGGATGAACACAAGAATCATATTTTGAGGCATGTTGATGAATATGTGTTACTAGATAAAGTGACCGAAGATTCTCTCTTATTTGAAGTAGAGGAAAATGAGGTCAAATAATTATCTACCAAAGTTCAGAGGAAGATGGAGTGATCAAGATTTTTATAAATCAATATGTGAGAAACAAAGATGGGGAAAATGGATTTCATATATGAAAGGGGAGATCAAACCAGTCATAGATGGGCTTAGGATGAGATAGTGTGGAGCAAAATTAGAAAAGGAGGATGGATTATAATCCAAATAAACATCTAGAAAATATGGTGCTACATCACAATGTGTAAAGGTGTATTATGGCTTGGATTATGAAGTAAAAATGGTAGTTCTATAACTTATCCCAATTTTTTGAAAACTATGTTCATAAACTCTTGCCTCTAGTGTTTTTTCAAGAGCATTTGGGCAATCAATAAATCTTGTGTCATAAAAATATATATTTACATTCATACACTTTCTATGGTAGGCATCAACGCAAATAGACTTATTCACCCTTCAATAGGCCACAAGATGGAATAATGAGTAGTTTCAAGCCATCACATAGAGTAATAAACCATAAATTAATATAGGTTTATGTTAATGGGCAGTTTACAAAACCATCATGCTAGTTTCACTCATCATAGTTAGCAAAACCTACTAATGGCCAATAAAATTCCAAGATCTAATTTTGAGTGTTCTTTAGGAGGATGGGGATTATAAGAGTCACGCCATAAGACACAAAAGAGGGAGAAAGGATTTAGAGAAATAACTTGGAGGGGAAAATAACTTCCATATGAGTGTGGGTCGTAAGAAACTAAGAAGAGTAGAGAGTTATGTTTAGTCTAATGAATGGACTATTTGTGTAAGAATTATTTTATTTTAGTTTAGTTTTAAGAGAGAGTATGAGAATTTTATACACATTAAAAAAGAACAATAAAAAATGAAGTTTGCTTTCAATATGATTTATATGTACATATTTTGAGTGATCCACTGCAAGGAATAAATTAACCCTCATCTGAACATTAATCTTAAGTACATAATACCATCAAATGTTGGAACATTTTGTTAAAAATAGTGTGCAATAATTGTTATTAAAAAATTATTTAGATATTTAGTTTTGATTTGTATATATGGTGTTTTATACTAATTGATCGTAATCACATTTAAACATGCACAAAGTCTCACCAAGATGGGATTGGGAAAACTATATGAGGAAAAATATTAATGTTTTCATACATTATCCATTGATTATATAGAATTCCCTCTTCAGAGTACTAAATACATACCTAACATTCAAGCATCATGAGGGTGATGGGGTCAACTCAATCTAATTGCATTATTCCTTTTTTCTTTTTATAAATTTTAAATCATTGAATAGCCTTATTAGGGGTTCAACCTTGAAGATATTATTTTTAAGTCTTTTGTACACTTTTGAAGGTTAAATCTGAATATACATACCAAATTTGAGTTATTGTAAGTGATCCTGCCTAAATTATTCATTGTCATCCAAAGATAGGATCAACCAGATGGAACAATAATGGGAGTTGATCATACTTGAGTTGGTTTCTTTCCCCTTCTTTAGTCTCAATTCTCGCTTTTAGGCACTTGCAGAGTCTACTTTTTGTTTTCTCATTTCAATTGGTTTTTAATCAACAAATTAGTTCTAGGATAGAAATAACTAATTTTGTCTTTTCAGTTCATAGTTAGTTGAATTTGAATCATTTGCAGTTTGTTCAAATTAATCTTCTAGTTTTGTTGTCTTATCTAAAATTCAGTTTTAGCATTACGCTTTATTCTATTCAATTTATCTTAATTTGTGTTCATTAACATATAAATCCAAATTAAAATAAAATATATTAGTGAACCTTTTTTTCATTCAAGCATTGCTTCATTGTTTCTAGCATTTAGATAAATTCTTGAACATTCATCACTAAAAGAATATTCTTTCGACTTTGGATCTAAATTTGACACTTATTTTCTTTTGATCTCAAATTCAATTGCTAAGACTGAAAACACTTTATTTTAATCTTAGATCTATTATCTGACACTAAATTATTTTTATTTTGACCTTAGACTCCATAAGAATGTACTAATCTTTATACATAAAAAATACCTTTTTTGAGATTATACTTTTTATTTTTAATTACTATTAGTAGCAAATAATTGTATCATTAATCATCAAGAATCTGATTCTATCGAGACTAATAGATTTGACCCTGTTGATGCAATCGAATTTAGTGAATTTATTGCTAACCATCCATAAGAAAATATTCTCTCCTAATTAGATGAAATTGTTTTTGGAAAGTGATCTCTCCTGATTGGATCAATGTTATTAAATTAATAAGATCAAACTAGTGTCAACTCAATTCAATCATTCAAAATATCTTTCATTTTATTCCTTTTTCTCAAGATAATTTTTTTTCCTATAACTATTGGTAGAATAACTCTCCTGTGGATTTCCTGTTGAACTGCGATGTACTTGACCTTCCTCCTAATGAACATTGGTAGTTGTATGAAGGTCCCCCTCTTTAGAAAGCATGTAGATTATTTATTAAAAAATATTTGACCTTCGTAAAACTTCCCATTTCATCTTATTGACATCAAAAGAGTTGACAGTTTAGCTCTTGAAGAGATTGTTATTATTTTAGGTACTCTTCCCTAATTTGGTTGAATCTTTTCTTTGAGCTTGTGGTGCTTGGAGAAGTCATAATTTTTGTCTTGGATTCAATCATCAACAAAGTACTATGTGTGATAGTTTTGATTTAGTGTTTGAAGGACATTCTAAAAGTTGATAACCAAAACCTCTAATATTCATGTTTTACTATTCAAAACTTTGAATTATTTCATAAATGTACTCCCTTCTTACACCCTTGAACTACTCATCAATATATCTTTTATTATTAATTTATGATTCTCTTCATCAAACTTCTGAACTTTTGTTCTTACATCTAACTTATTCCCTATTTACCTCTTCATCTTTCAAAGTGCCACCACCTAATTTTCTAAAGAGTTTTTTTTTAATAAAAATTATGACTTACTGATTAGATTTTCTAGTAAGTTGACTCTTTACTATTTGTAACTAGACAAGAACAAAAGAAACATAATCGTGCTAGCTCAAAGAGTAACTAAGGTGGGACAGGGAAGGATTTTGTCTGGAAGGTTTAAATGTTTTCACACGTTGCTAGTCGTCTATTTTGAAACGAACATTCCACCGCCAAGTGACTCCCTCTACAATAAAAAACATTCAAGATAGCAATGACGTGTCATTTCAACGTCTTAAATTATTGATGGAAGTGTAGGCCCCGCCGCGAAAAAGTACCAATTTTGAGTTATCCACTTAGGGTTTGAAGAAATTAGAGTTTCACGTCGGTCAGTCACATTGCGGGTGGAGCCGGCGCCCACGTGACGAGAGTAATGATTTTATCCCTTAGCGACCAGTGGGGAGCCGGGTCCCCACGTGGGTTTCCAATTGGCTAGCCATTCATTACGGAATCAAATGCATGTCATTACAACCCCGGCATTCTTGCTGTTTTATGGTGGAGTCCGTTCATTACCTTCGTTTTCCTCCAGATTCGTCTTTCTTTCAGTCTAATGCAGTGACAAACTTTTTTATTATTAAGGTTTGCATTACAGTGTAGCAGATTGAAATTTTGGTTTTGATTGGACGTCATAAAAATGGCGGCGGTATCTGCAAATGAGTCGTCTTCCTATATTCTTCTGGTAACGATGATAACTATTACTTAATGGCTAATAGAAATGTTAGGGGTTTGGTTAAATTGGTCAATAAAACCTATTAAAAGTTGTTTGATTTGATAAACAAAATTATTTCTCCCTAAAGATTGCACAATAGAGTACTTTAAAGTCGATTTTAAAAATTTATACATTATCATATGATAGCTGAACATTATTTGAGTCTCTCGATGTAAGATTTGATTAACTGCAAATATATTTGTGTGTAGATTCAGCACTTGATCGAGAAGTGTTTGGTGTTCAACATGGATCAACAATAAAGTGCCTCGGCACATTCTATGCATGCCAATGTTGCACCCACAATAACAATTACAGGTCAGCGAATTTCTGTTGGAATTCAATGAATTTTTCTTTCTTCGTATTGTTATTTCAAATAGTGATATTGAAGAGATCTTGTTTTGTTTGCAGTATGGAAAGAATTGGAAAAGGAGAACAAGGAATTCTTCTCGAGGTAAATGGAAATACTAAGAGAAAATCGAAGGCAGGAAGTGAAGCAGATGTTTGATGATGTAACCGCTAGATTTCACCAGCAAAGCATTTAAAGATTCGACTATGCAAAATGTAAATTTATAACCTTTTTTGTAAGATGGACCAGAGATTATGGAAAACTGTTCCCAGCACTTCTCGAAGTCGAGATGAGTGGAAAATTGCGCCTGACAAACAAAAACAGTTTAGTCTGAACATACAAAATATGTATCTTATGTAGCATATTTTATTTATGCAGGCGGCGTTTTTATGCGCAGTGCCCGACCAATTTTTTCGTCTAAAGAGTGTGTATTATAATAGTGGTGCATAACTTCGGCTTAATAAACAAATCATGGCTTAACTAATTTGGGGTTAGTGTATTTATTAAGGTTTATTATAATACTGGTGGATAATTTCTTTTAATAAGTAAATCAGGACCTAATTAATTTGGGCTTAGTGTATTTATTAGGGTTTATTATAATACTAGTGCATAACGACTTAATAAACAAATTATGGCTTAACTAATTTAAGCTTAATGTGTTAATTAGGATTTAATATAATAGTGATGCATAATTTTGGTTTAATAAGTAAAATCAATATGATGAAGTTTTCTAGGTAAGGACGTCATCACCAGAAGCTGAGCGTTTTAATTTTGTGACCGCGTATATTAAAAATTCCTAGCAGTCATTTTAGCACAGTTTGGTTTTTATTCATGCTTAGCTCCCAAGCTCTTCTATGGAGACTTATTTTCTGAATTCATTGAATAGTAGATTTGGACTTGGACTTCTTCTTCCTAGAGAATATGAGGAGGTGAGACTCCGGGCAAGGTCCCTCCAATGGCGGTGCAGGAGGAAGAAGCAACGGTGGAGAGGGGCGGCGCGCGGGGGAGGTGCACCACGGGGATTCTGAACACGGTCGGGTGGAAATGGTCGAAGTCAGTATGCAGGATGTGATAGATCTCCGTCTTCAGGTATCTGTACACAATGCCCATCATGGGGAGATACTCCAACGCCAGCAGGACCTCTGATGATTTACAACCACAAAGAAAAGACATTATGCAAATGAGAAAAAAATATTTTAATGTCTACCAAAAAAAGCTCTAACAAATATAACTAATATGGGATAAACAAGAAGAGCAGAATTGGTGAATAAAATTATAAATATATGACTAATTTGGAATAGACAAGACGATCACTCAACGCAGATGTGACTTCCAGTAATTGTAGCTTGCTTAGCTATTTATTTTGCTAGTCATACTTACTTTTTAGTTTATATAATCAACATAATCTCAGATGTGCCTACACGCAGCAATGAACATATTGAGGCATATTGCCCTTGATTGTATTGAGGAATATTGCCCTTGAGAGGGGTAATTTACATCAAATGTTTCTGCAGTTGACTCAGATTTTATCTCTAAATCTATTATATTTCGCTGCAAAATGTGGCCGATAACACCAAGTGACATGGTTCTCCCCTGAAAGAATGGAACATGGGTGCTAAACGTCCCCTCGAATTGTTGCTAACGTACTTAATTGGCTTCCATATTTTACAAGTCCAAGGAACCTGCACATTATGATGGTTTTCCATTGAGGACTTAAAATAATAATTTAATTACGAAAAATGTTCTTTCTGGATTTGGGCCCCTGTTTTTCGTGTTCAAGACTCTATTCGATTTCTAATATGTTGATTCCCATGGAAAGGATTATGGACAAAATGTTAGAAAGAAGTCCCAAGCAATTGTTGCTCTTACCAATGACAGAGGGAATATGAGAAGTGAGAGAGAAGGTTAAGGCTAATAGAGACAAGTGTTATGCTAGAAGAGATAACGGCATATGCAAGTACTTAGTGAATGCTTACCTAACCTAACAATTATAATTTATTAAGAGAGAGAGAATATGAGACCTAACCATTATAATTTATTAAGACAGAGAGAATATGAGAAGTGAGAGAGAAGGTTACGGCTAATAGAGACAAGTCTAATGTTATAAGAGATAACGGCATATCCAAGTGCTTAGTGAATGCTTATCTAATCTAACCTTTATAATATGTTAAGGGTTTGGGAGAAAAGTTTTATTTTGTACAATTTTTTAATATAGGTACCAAGGAGCCTCATCAGCTGGAGGTATGTACAAACCGAGTTCAGATTAAGTATGGAGTTGGATAGCATTGTGATCACTTAATTTGAGGAGGATCGAAATAGATATGAGAGACATGAAAAGGGAACATGTATATAAAGGATGACAGATAAGGAAGGAGTGGAGATTCTTAAAGAAAGGATGGAGACCGTTATGATAGAGATGGTGGTAAGCGTTAAAGTCGAGATGGGGATTGCTATAAAGATGATGCCTATGGTTAAAGTGGAGATGGAGATCGCTATGAAGATGATTACAATGGTGGAGGTAAAGATAATGAAGAGGACCGTTATACCTTGAAAAAGTGGGCCCTTAACACACTTTTGTATTTAATGGTACCAGCGAAATTCTCGGGAACTGCCAAGAAATATCATATTTGACTAATATTTCATGTTAATGGTAAGGATAGCAAAATTAATGAGCCGATTATTTTTATTTCTATAAGAATTCTTTTAGGTCTTTGTGGGTAGAATATCATTGCCGTTTACTGTCTGAAGCTGCATTTGTTTTCATGATTGTATTTGCCATTTAGCCACATTGATGAACTTGCATTTGAATGATATTGTTTGCCTCTTAGCCACATCGGTTTTTGGTTGTAATTGGTTACCATTAATAGATAAACATTTTACTGAGGGTTGTTCTTTCCGTCACAAATCTATTGCTTTTATTTGGTTATCATGTTAATTTATATATATATATATATGACTATGAAAAGGTTGTAAGTAAGAAACGTATGTATGTATGAAATTATTTTTAATAATTATATATATATATATATATTGTCAATGGTAAAAAAATAAATTTAGTAGAAGTACAAAAATCTTTAAAAAAAAATTAAAAGTTTCAAATTTTGATTATCTTGAGTTTTGAAAATGAAAATAATGGATGTCAATAAAGTATAATTTCATGGTATAATATTAATATATATAAATAGAAATAAAATATTAAATTATTACATATCATCATCAAATCTTATGTGTACTTCAGTAGAATCTGTTTTACTTGAACTTCAAGGATTGTTTATGCTTCCTTGACTTTCCTCTACTATAACTCCAATCAAATATGCCTTTACATCTTCTTCGAGCATCTCAATTGGTAATTCATCATTTACGTTATTTATAGAGCCTCTATAGTCCCGCATCTTATGAGGTCTTAATTTTTATTCATTTTAATCATGAGATAATAGATAAAAATTAGAAAGTAAAAATATAGGGCCTTCTACCTTTTTACTGTCTGGATTATTGTGCTTCATGGAAAAGATTGTTGAGATCAACACACCCCATTTTCTAAAAAATGGGGACCCTATGAAAAATTCTGGTCATTAACCCAAAGAAATACCCTACCATTGGCATCATAGGAAATAAACCCTTTTTGTATGACTTGAAAGATTTAAAGTTATGTTAGTCCATGATAAATATTAACGAGGTACTTTTTAAAATGTTTCATTAATGACTAGTTCATTTAGTTTTCTAACAATTTGATTTGTCTAAAAGTTGTCTTATAAAAGGTTACGATTCAAATATCCAAGGTATGATCCCTAAGACTTGATCAAGGTTATTTAATTAAGTTTTCTGAATCATCGTGTTACAAGGGTACAAGTCAAATTCCATACTCAAAGTTTCTGAATTTAGACTTGCCCCTTCTCCTTTATCTCATAATTTGCTAAATTTTTCAGTTTTTTCTTTATACAAGAACCCGTTACCAATTCAACCTCAATTAACATGTGGCAATGTTTTGCTCAGCCACATAAAGTTCTGAGCTTTTTCATGCATCTTTTAGACTTTGAAAAGTCTTGTAACCTATAGATCCAATCTGAGTGTGCCACTTGGCTAAGTGTCACATTATTTTGAGTTAAATGAGAAGTTATAATGTTCACAACACAACAAGCCAATGGGAATGTGCCACTCTTCAATCAATCATTAGGTTTCAACCTAAAAAGGAGCTATAACTCAATTAGGGCATGCCATATGGCACCCAATTGTGACCCTCTAATGATATTATTATTTTCTAAAAGTTTTATGTCTCTGTAACTTAGTGACCCAATCATGGTGTGCCACTTGGTACTCATTCATGACATTTGAATTTAAAGAGGATTCAAGATGCAATGGGAGTCTGCCACATGGTGCCCAGTCTTGGCCTTCCAAAAATCCTATTTCTCTAAAGTCTTACAACAAAGCAAGCCAACCACAATGTGCCACTTGGCACTTGATGACGTCCCTATGCCTCCATAGTTAGGATGTAATGTTTCAATCTCTCCATACTATGATTGCATGATAGGATGACACCTAGTAGTTAGTCAGTAAATATTGAATATCTAAATTCTATATGGAAGCTACTTGGTGCTTAGAACTAATACACTGAGTAAATGTGGACCCCATCTCATGGTAATAATGCAATCAAATCAAATCATGAAGATGAGAAGAGAGAAATCCAATCAAAATATGATACTTGGTAAAGTATCATTGTATTTGGATCTATTGAATGTTTCATACAACAAAGCGATGTGATAATGCAAGCTAATGAGTGCTTTCCACTTGGAAAATAGCTAGAGTTCCCGTGGCCACGTCAGCCTAAAGATGAAAGGGTTCAAGCCATGTAATAGTTAGAGAAGAGAGATTCAATAAAAATATGACACTTTTTAGGGTATTGTGTAATCCACCAAGATAGTTCAATATAGAAGGTTAAATTGCATGAAATGGTGCTAAATGTTGAGTGTGTGTTAATATGCAACCTAGGTGGTGTAGATCTATTCATAAAATTCCAGTTATAGGTGCAAATTAAATGTTGATGGGCTTGTTTTGGAAGTTATAAAGCCAAGTCACTTCATTGAAAATGTCAAGCCTATGATGAAAGGCTACATGGACAAGGTGAAGGAAATTATTGGTTGATTTTTGAAAATAAAATTTCAAAGCCGTTAAAATAAAATTGAGGTTCCCTTTAAGCTTTAAATTAAATCAAGTTAAAGATACTCTCCATTTATGACTCATATTATTCAGTTCAAATTCTAAAATTGGATTTTAAATCTTGCTATCTCAAAGTAATACATTCAATTTTAGTTATTATCTACTAACAAATTTGATGTACTCTATGTTTGTTTCTAAATATTTCTATGCCTTTATTCACCAATAAAGTAATCCACAATTTTTTCAATCAAAGAATTAAAACCATGGATGAAGATAGAACATCCAGAGCTAGCAAGCAAGATCAAGCTCTATTCCTCTTATCCTATAGAATAAACATCATCTTATGGGACACCAATTAAAACTCTGTTGCATTGGCCATCAAAGACAAATAATATAACAACCTATTATACCATATAGAAAGGACTGTGGACAGAGATAGTGATGATGAAGAAGGTTTGAATGAGGTAGAAGATAGGTTAGACATCTTGACACTCAAATTTGTAGAGTTACATATGGTTGCATTTAACCTAGAGGTACTTCCCTATGTAGATATAATGTACCTAATTTTTCTTCAGTCTAGATGTGTTAACAATGTGATTTAGTATTTGAATTTGGTTCAAGACATTGCTTTCATATTAGGAATAGCATTCTAGGGTTACTATGATCTATTGAAGCTAGAGATTATATATAATCAAGAAACTATAACTCAATGGATCCGAAGCCATGACATCATAGATGTTTAGAGAGATTGGGCTAAAAACAAGGGGAAATTTGTATGTAAAACAAAAATTGGCCAAATTCCCACTAGCTATTTTAGGAAAGGAGTAAGAATGGGAATGGCTATGATGAATCGATTGCATGGGGTTGAAGACACAAGGCATGGAAATGAGAAGTGGGTTCCACTTCTATCTATGATAATAGATTATGCAAAAAATCACCCTTTGAGAGAAATCATATATTAAAACTTTGCAAATGAGATCAAAAGCGTCATGGCCAACTAGGGGGATCATTTCTACATGATGTCTTACTTGGTGTATACCATGTGTGCCACCCAAAACTTCCCATAGCTCAATAATTGGGACACAAAACTAAAATGGATTGTACCCTACACCTTTTCAAGGTTATAATAGACAAATACATATAGTATTGAGGGCCATGGCTAAACACTTCTATCCTATAGTTTACAAGGAAATCCATTAGAATTTATAGGTTATCATAGAAAATTAGAGCAAAACTATGAACCCTGGGAACCTACTGGTATTACCCAAACTACACAATGACAAAGATAGTAAAAATTTAGAAAACCCACCTCAAGTTACCCACCATCGTGCCAAAAAATCTAGATGAACAAGATATTACATTTAAATTACTTAGAGGAGTGGATGGATTGTGCAAGAAAAATAAAAGAGGACTAGTTCATCATTAACTATCCAACATTAGCTAGTTAAGAATAGAGAATTAGAACTTAGTCATTACTACTGCCAAGCAAATGCCCACCTTCAACTTGGAAATAGATGGAAATAGGAAATGGGATGTAGAACATATAACATTTAAACATTACATCAAAAATAGGGCATATCGAAGCATTACCTATCATCATGAGCCTAAAGTTGAAGACAGGGTTGACATCAATGCATCCAATTATACAAAGGTAAAGCAAAGGTTGAAGTTTTCCAATATCCCATAGGTTAAACATAGGTTGAAAGATGCAAGTTTATATGAAGTTTTCAAACCTTAACATGCTTAGGAAGGAGCATCTATATCCATAGTTCATGTTTTTAGTATTGAGGAGGAATGACCAACTAACCCTAAACTTAGTCAGAGGATATTACAAGATTTTTTTCCTATATTTGAGAAGGGGGAGATGATACTAAAAAATGCACTAAGCAGGCTTCTATTTTAGGAGTGACATCCAAGACCCCATCCTAGGAACTAAATGTTACTCTGGTATAGGTAGATCCTTTGGTACAACTTCTTTCATCTTCAATTTAGATAATAACAAAAGTAGCTTCAACATTAGCATTGCCTCTCCTACTTCTTGTCAAATAGGAACTAGGTATAATAGGACATGAATGTGTTTATTTACCTTCTTCATTTTTATATAGCTAGGTCAAGGGTATATTTTTTAAACCCCTAACACTAGATCACCTAAACCTATTTCCATATAGGTTCCTCACTAAACCTATGATTATGTTCTTAACAGTGCCCCTTCCCACTATCAACCCTTTTATTGTTTCCTCCAATTTTAAGGTCTATGTGATGTCTAATCTACCTCTAATTATTCACATTACTATGCCTTGGCTAGGTCCCTAGTTGCCAAAAAAAATGTTGACTATGTTTATTCCACATGTCTCTTTGTTCCCAACTAGCGCTTCAAATATCACTGGTTCTTCTTTATCCTCAGGAATAAGACTTCCCACTTCATTTCCCAATTATAAAATTATCCTAATCACTTCCAAAGTCACTTCTCAGACATATGACTTCAAGGTATTGACACAAGCATAATAATTACTTCCACCTACTCATTCCCAAGGATGCATTTTGGATAAATCCTAGATTAAAAAAATGTAATTGATTACAATAGAAAACCAATATTTAATTATATTAGACACTCCATAGGTATCACTAGAATTTGATAAGAAGGGTGGGGAAATGAGGAGGATAACCAAGAATAAGGTCAGTCAACCTGATCAAACAATCATGTACGAGTTTGAGGAAACTCTATTTGAATTAACAAAGAAGAAAAGAGCCAGGCCTAGCTGACACAAAAATTATGAAGAGGACCACCTCTCAGCTCTAAAAGCACATGGCGATTTAGTTACAAAGCTGGTAAAAGGAATTAAATATAGAGAAATTTATCTAGAACAACAACACAAAGCGACATTGTCAAAGGAGACTATCACAAAGGTGGAATGGGTTGTGGAGGTCATGTTTGATAGATTGAATACTTTGGACTAGAAAAAGTAAAGGGGGATGAATCTATATCATAATTCTTAAGGTAGAGGTTGCATATGGGATTTATGATAGAAAGGTAATCAACTTGGTAATATTGATTATGATGAAAAAGTTTGAAGACCTAAACCTGATTCCCTTGGAGTATTTGATGATTTCTCAATCCTATATAGTTTAAATAAGAAATATGAAGGCCATGGGGATGTGTAGGCAGAAAAGATTCACTAGCATTCTTATCAATCATTCATGAAGCTTATGTCATCAATCATATGGCTATTACCATGAAGTTATAGTACATAGGGATTAACACCACAAAACAAATGTACTTACTCTAACTCAACTCCTCTTGGTCATATCAAACTAAAGCTAGTTGATCATTTCTGCTTGTTTAGGAAAGTGATAAGAAAAATAAGTCAGCTTTTGCCATTTTTAGACCTATCTAAGCTGCCAAAGAATGGAATTATACTTTGGGTGTTTTTTCTTAATTTTTCATGTACAAATCAACTCCAAGAAACACCCTAAAGTCATATAATCTTTCTCCTTTCATCCCTTCTTCATTCACCTAATATGTGTATAGCTTAGACTTCCTGAGAGCACCCTATATCTAAAATAAAATTTAGGTCATCTCTCCTATTTGATTGGATAAAATTACACCATGGTAGGGTATAATAGGTCTTGTAGGTTCTATATACAAAGATTCATAGTTAGATCACTTCTCTAAGGTCTTCAACATCACCAACTCCTAAAATTGGCTTCCCAGCTTAGAAATTTTCTACAAGTTCAAAAATTCTAGGCTGAGTAACAAGATAAAACTTGTCTTTATTCTACGTCTTTTCCTTGAGAATAATATGACATGGCCATCACCACTATGAGAGTAGTTTTAATCATGTTCATACATCTATACTTATGTTAACCTTCTAAGCTTACATCTCCTAGTTAATATAATCAGTCTACACTCAGATTGTGTCACCTATATACGTATATTAGGTAGCAATCATGGAACCCTTATATATGCTTATAGGGCATGAGTATTGAATATTAAGTCATTTGACTTTTATTAAGGTGATATTACTATATTTTACTCAAAGGAGGCCACTTTGTTTGCCAACCATGCTTCCATGTGTCATATTGTGTTATAAGACCATTTCAACTTCAAAAGTTCTATATATTACTAAAAGTCTACATTGAAATCTTGCTTGAAATATAAGCCTATTTACACTATCCTCTCATGACCAAATAATCACTCTCTTATGTCAAGACATTGCTCTAGGTTTGGACTACATGAGTGAAACCATTAGGTCTATCTAGACATTGAGGCATTTCACCATGGATTGGAATAACATATGAGAAAAATATGATTTGGATAACTTAAGATAAAGCGTCTCAAATGTAACTTTCCTTACTTACACACATTGAACTCAAGTTTCACTGTATATAGGGACCTCAATAATATCATGATGGCCTTCTCAATGCTCTTAGACTTAAATGAATGTCTCAAATGGATTCCAAAACATTAATTTCAAATATCATAGACCTCTTTGGATTGAATATTAGATAAATGTTTGAATTACCTATAGGTGAAGATCAGATATATGATTATGCTAAGAATTGGTCTTTACAACCAATCACTAAACCTATTTGAATAGCTCAATCTGATTTGTCAGACTTTGAGAGTATCCTCAACACCTTGAAACATTTTCATTCCATTATCATAACTGATTAAGACTCCTTTACACTTCACTGTAGATGACAATAATAGGATTTTGTGACTCACTGTAGATGATAATAATAGGATTTTATGACTAAGTGTAATGTGTTAGGATTTTCATTCCATCAACCATGGCTACCTAGGATTAAGATTTGAAAAGAGAAAACCATGCCATGAGAGGTTGTAAATAACATATTACCCAAACCACTAAAAGATAACAAGCTTTGCAATTGTGAAACATAGTCTAAACACTTGCACTGGAGTCCCTTACTAGAAAAAGAGATAATTTTGCTCATTCCTTGACCTCTTAAAATGCAAAATATACTATAAACCTTGTGATAAGGATGATCCTACTCCTCAAGATCATCCACATAACCTGAATTTCACACAATAATGTAAGCAAAGAAGAAATATGAAGGCCATGGGGATGTGTAGGTAGAAAAGAGTTACTAGCACTCTTGGCAATGGTTCATGAAGCTCAGGTCATCAATTCTCTAGCTATTTTCATGAAGTTTTATTATATAGGGAGTAATAACATCTAGCAAGAGCACATTATCTAACTCATATCCTCCTAGACATACCAAATTGAAGCTGGCTAACCATTTCTGCTTGTCTAGGAGAGTGATAGGAAGGATAGGTTAGTTTTTACCTTTTTATTTTCATCTTCTATAATATATTTGTAAATATTGAAATACCTATATGTAAACGTGTTTATGCTCAAATATCCTTTAAATACTAGATCAAGTTTTAAGACATTTTAGCATTGCCCTTCTGATCCATTTAAATTTCATCTAAAAGCATTAAGGATAGGTACATTAGCAAATTCTTCGAGTAGATCAAGCTATGTTTCATTTATATTTAAAAATATTTGCATGATTTTATCCTAAGACTTTAGATATATGGTAAATGAATGTAAATATCAATAATAAGTTGATTATTTGTGAAATATTACTAATTCAAGGCTTTAAAAGTTTGAATTGGGTTTATTGACTTATCTTTAGGGTATTATTTGAAAAATTTTGCCCTATGATGTTTTGATAAGTGTAATATGCATTAGTTTTTTTGAAATATATTGTTTAACATTGATATTTACAAGATAGACCAAGTTTATGGTAAAATTTTAGGTAGGCTTTGAAGCTTTGAAAGATTTAGATTGATGAAGGTAAAATAAGACCACTTTGCTTGATTTTGGACCTTTATGTGGGGTTATTTTATGATAATTTAGCCAATATTTACCTTCTTTAATAATATTTCATGAAGCTTTTTAGTATTATCAATTTATTACATAGATCCTTTCCATAGCATCCTATAGTTACCTAGGATCTAAACAAGGTCTTGCTATGAAACTAGACTTCCCCTTAAATTTTTTAAAAACCTTATCATAAAGCTAAAATTGATAAAGGAAGATGTAGAAATTCCAAATCCTACCATACCTCTCTAGTTAGCCAACATCCAACTCCTCTATTTTACATTTGGTTGGTCATGGCATAGTTATTAGGGCCCTTTATAAATGTTCTTGGTCCTATGCATGATTAGCCCAATAACCCTAAAATTTACCATCACCTCTTCAACCCATCTAGAGACGCAATCTCTAAACAACATATCAAGTCATTCAAGGAACCTTTTAGCATTTTAAACATCATCCATGAAGATATAGCCTACAGACTATTCCCATTTACCTTTAGATAAACAACCTATGATTGGTTTCTCAATTTACTAGAGGATTATATCACATGGTAGAACCATTTAAATGATACCTTCAATGCACAACTTGGAAGGATAATTAGCCCTATGATTATATACCAATAATTCACTATCCTAAAATGAGACACTAATGATCCCATAAAAATTGTTAATGCTAAGTTCCAAAAGATTTATAGCCTCACCACAACCCCAATCAACATGTGAATGACCTGGCACTAGAAGATGCATAAAAGTACCCTAGATCCAATGATTGTTGTCTTTCTATGCAAGGTCATGATCACTAATATGTTATCACTCTCATATGCATAGGCTATACACATTGATGAATAGATGCACCCACAAGGACATCTTGCCTTTACTATCCCAAACATCAACATAGATTTTCCTCTTTTCAATTTAGTTTCAAATGCAAATTAGAATGTGCCTATGTTAAATCAAATACTAGGCCTTAACCAAGTGCAATTAAGACTTGCAGTTCCTAGTCAACAACTAGGATTCTTTAATTAGTCTACTGATGGGGCTCATCCCCAAAAAATGGTCAAGATTTAGTCCTTAACAACTCTAATACCCTAAGCACTGTCTAAAGCCTAGTCTAGAACACTAAACTTGAATATTCAAAGGGAGACTTGGAATCAATCTAGAGAATGGTCCAGAAACTATGTAGTGGATTTTTAAATTTGCAAAGGCAAATGAGAAACATGGGGAAAGTTATAATAGAAATTACATGTTTAAAAAGTACAAAAAACCTTTCAAGTAGTGTAATAATAATAAAAAAAATAATGAGTCCCTAGACAATAAGATGTTTGACATAAATATATGAAAATTAGCCTTACCCAATTGGTGTAGGCTCCATAACATGGCCTGACACAGAGAGTTGGATTGCATAGAACTTTGTAATGCCTTCAAAATGTTTTGGGGTGTGATCTAAAATTATGACATTGTCTCACATGATCAAAGTAATACTAGCAATTTTTTAAATTAAAAAACACTAGACAATGAGTCCAAATTTGTAAAAATGGCCCTTATGGTTTAAACTTACAGTTTTCCTGAATAAGAAGAAAATGAGAATAAAAGCAACACATATGAGATACATGTTTTTCAGTAGTATTAAAATAGCAATTATGCCTTGATCAATAGATCTCAAAAATATTTTGTGATAGCTTTCACACTACCCAACAAAGTTGACACTCCACTAGATCATAGAACCAATAATGATCATCCTCCCCACAAGGGAAAGGATACTAAAAAAATTGCAGATTTGGCTATAACTAGATCCAAAACTGGATACAACATTGTGGAAGATATAAATAAAATCAAAGCGAACATTAATTTACATGAGTTTGCTGAAGTTACTAAGAAATGTAATTTTATATTGAAATCATTAATTAAGAATCAAACAAATGGAAAGCCAAATCAGTGAATGCAAATGTGGTAATGTATAAAAATAAGGATGAGGTTTCCCCATTTCTATTAACTGTTATTCTTTGGAAATAATGTGCATTTTTTTTTCTTGATTATCAACCATCTGCTAACATAATGCCTATAGGTATTTGTGAAATTTGAACTAAGTCCAATCAAGTTTGACAGAGTTATTATCCATTTGGACAAGTCAAAAGTCAAGGTGGTAGGAGAAATGATAAACATACATATCAATTTTACACATGAGCCCTAGATTCAGTAGTTCACTGACATTCAAGTTGTTGAAATGCTAGAAGTATATGTGATGTTATTAAGTAGAGATTGGACAAATTCCTTGAATGAGTATATGTCAATATATTGATTACATATGTGTCTACCTTTGAGTGGTATACCCAGTCAAATTTGAATCAAATGGGAGTAAATAATGAATTTCATTATAACAAAATATAATGGAAGGAATGAGAAATTAAATTTCAAATCCACAAATTTGGGTGTGTATGCTCTTGATGATGTTGATTCGAATGAAGGTAGCCCAGTGGCCAAAGATGAAGGATTTTGGATGATG
>JARHVA010008684.1:0-60000 GCA_037957365.1 Torreya grandis | reverse complement strand
TTTTACACTTTTTATTTTATACAAGAACCCAATGCCAACTCAGCCTCAATTAAAATGTGATAGTGTCACATACATAGGTAACTCAGCAACATAAATTTTTAAGCTTTATCATGCATATTTTAGCCTTTAAAAATTATCATGACCCAATCAACCAATCCCAATGTGACACTTAGTAAGGCATGATGGTGTTTTGATTTTAAGGATAAGTTACAAATTTTGTAACCCAATGACCCAATGGGAATATGCCACTTATCATTCAATCATTGTGTTTCATCCGAAAAAGGAGCTATAAATCAATTAGGGCATGCCACATGGTGCTTCATCATGGTCCTTGATTAATACTATCATTTTTTAAAAGTTTCATGACCCTATGACTGAATAAAATAATTCCATTTGGCACTCATTCATGACATTTTAATTCAAGGAGGAGTCACAATGTAATGACAGTCTACCATGTGTCACCTAGTCCTAACCTTCCAAGGATCATATTACTCTTAAGACTCATGATAAAGTTACCCAACCACAACATGCCACTTGGAATTTGATTGATCACCTCACCCCCATAGTTAAGATGTAATGTTTCAATCTCTTAATATTGTAATTGCATGATAGGATTACACAAAGTAGTTAGTCACTAAATATTAGATATCTAGATGTTACACTGAAGCCAATTGGCAGCGGGACCAATTGGATGAGGACATGTAGACCCCCATCTCATGGTAATAATATGATCAAAGGAAATCGTGAAGGATAATGGAAAGTGATCAAATCAAATCATGAACCTTGGAAAAATGTCATGGTATTCATATACATTGAAGGTTTCTTACAATAAAGCACTTGGAAAACTAGTAAAGTTCCCAAGTGCACATCAACCCAAAGATGAAAGGGGTCGAGCCTTGTAACATTTAGAGAAGAATGATTCAATCAAAAGGTGACACTTGGCAGGGTATCATGCAATCTAGCTACATAGTTTAATAAAGAAGGCTAAAGTGCAAAGAAATCTACCAAGTATTGAGTGCATGTTAAGTATGGAGCTTAGGTGGTACACATCTATCCATAAAAATCTAGTTGTAGGTGTGAATTAAATGTTGATGGGGCTTATTTTAGTGGTTATAAAGCCTAGTCACTTCACTAAAAAGTCAATCTTATGATGAGAGGCCACATGGACAAGTTGAAGGTAGTGATTGGTTGATTTCTCAAAATAAAATTGAAGAGACACCCAGGCTTTAAATAAAACAAAGTAAAATATAAATTCTATTTATGACTCGTATCATTCATTTCAAATTTTTAATTTGGATTTTAAATCTTGCTTTCTCAAATTAATAGATTCACTTTTGTTTGTTATTTGTTAAGAACTATAAAGTATTCTTTGATTGTTTTTTGGGACTTATGTGCATTCATTCACCAATAAAGTAATCCATAAGCTCATCAATTAGAGAATTGAAACCATGACTGAAGATGTAAAATTTGGAGCCAATAAGTAGAAACAAGTTCCATTCCTCTACTCTTGTGGAATAAACATCATCTTCTGGGACACCAATTTCAACTTTGTTGCATTGGCCACCGAAGACAAACATTATAATGACCTTTTATACCATGTAGAAAGGACTACGGATAGAGACAATGATGATGAAGATGGGTAGAATGAATCAAAAGATAGGTTAGGCATCCTGACACTCAAATATGGAGGAGTAGTCATATAAAATGTGAAAATTGGTAACTTGAGTGTGGCTAATGACACCCAACACATAGGTCTCTCTTGTTTTATCTCATGACCCTCACAGGCATTTTTTCACTAATTCATAGGCATTTTAGACGTGATTCTAGCTCAACCAGACTACTTTTTCCATGAAAAATCTATCCCCCTAGGTCCTATTAGCTCAATACTATAGCACATAACTTGTACTATAGCACTAGGCCCTCTAGTGTCCACTTTCAATGTTCCTATCCAAGTGCATTTTTGCCTCCAATAGATATTTCATTTAAATTATTATCCCTATTCTTGTCAGCCTAATATGAGTACATTCAACTCATGGCCAATAGATCCTTATAAAATCCCATTCAAATTTCATTTTGAGAGGGTTGGAAATTATCAAAAAGCAAGCAAGAATACAAGCAAAACCAATAAGGCAATCTTCCCTAGTCTTTGCATACAACCAACCAATACTATTACAAGCTTATCCAAATCCTTGCATGAGTCCCTAGCCAACTCAAGTACACCCATTTTTAGAATTTGCATCTTCATACACATAATTTCACAGAGCATATCAAGTGGTAGAACTACATATGGATTGATCCCTCTTCAGAGTATTGGTATGTAGGAAGTGTACTAACATAAGAGGTGTAGATATAGGATTAGTACATCTTACACATAGTAACCCCCCTATTTCTTGAATTTTTTCAAAGCATAATGGATTTTAGGGTATGAAGACTAAATAAGCTCTACAAGAAGCTCCATGGATATCCAAGAATGGAAATTTAATAGGAAATCTCACACAGACACAGTGAACAAAACCTAGAAAACTCATATCTCCTAGATAAAAGCGATAGAAGAGGATATAACACCAAACCCTAGTGTGTCCTATTTCAGAACTCCTATCCAATCATAAAACAAAATTTAGATCTTGATTTATGATATTTTCCTAATCCCACATAGTAAATTTTAAAGCCTACAATATTTATCTTATTCAGTTTCTAGCTAAGTCTTATTTTCTCTACTTTATTACTATTTTTAGAAAGAATCAAACTATGGTCAAACTATAAAAATTAGTAGATTAATTATTGCATATTTATTTACTAATTTTATTACTCCAAACCCGTAACTAAATTAGGAATAATACACTAATATTCCTAAAACTGATAAATCATTTGGTGAACCCGACTAACTTTCTTTGCACATAAAAACCATACAAACCCTAGGGTAAATTTCCTACTATTTTTTTTTTATTTTTTTTAATTTTCTATATTCAAAATAAAAAAAATTAGCATCAAATTTTAAATTTTTTTAGTAATTTTAAAATAACTTTCTTTCAAACCTTAGTTTCCCATACTATGTCCCTATATTTTCCTAGTATTTTGTCCATATTTTTAAAAATTTTAATTTGCATATTTAAATGCAAAATTCATCTTAAATTTTAAAACCCTAGTTGCATACACTAGGCCCTTTCAAATCAAGAATTTTCCACTAATTTTTTGATTTTTTACCATCATATTTAAATAAAAAATACACTTTAAATTTTCAAATTCTTTAATGAATTTTTAAAATAATCATTTTTAAAACCCTAGCTACATTTACTACGTCCTATTTGGTTTTTGAGGTATCACCTTACATTTTGTTGAGCTTCGTATCCTTTTTATGCACTTTCCAATTTATTGTTTTTAAGACTTTGCATTTCCTATATTTAGTATTTTCCTTCCATAGCACATTTCTCATTACAAATTATTGCAAAAAATTCAATCAATTATCAATTTTATTTTCTATTTTAACAATGGCCCAATACATTTGTTTTGATGAAACTGATAAGAGTGACCTCCAAGATGTTTTAAATAAACACCCTGACATGCAAGATTACATGCTTAAAATAATACAAGATGAAAAGAAAAAGGTGAATAATGGTCAATCTTCTCAAACCACATAGAAACTAGTTGTAAATGACACTATAGGGGTAGCTATGTCTTAACAACCCCTTAGAGTGACCCAACCTATCTCTATGCCACTAGCTATAGCTAGTACATATTTGTATCCTAATGTGGTATCCCTTGTATAAGAGATAAGATATATTAAATCTAAGGTGATACATCTTGAGCAAGGTGCCTCTATACCTACCTAGGCTTTGGATTCTTTTTCTTTATTGCATACACCATTGGCAAATCATATTCCTTCTACACACTTGTGACAAGGTTTTGATCAACCCAAGCTTACTCTATATGATTGTAAGGGTGTTCTCGAGACATGTTTGAGATATTTTCATGTAGCATGCTTGGACTATGTGCAAAGATATTTCCACATAGTCTAAAGGGTTATGATTTACAATGGTTATATAGTCTACTGAATTAATTGATCAATGTATTCAATCGTTTAGTTGACATGTTCCTAGATCATTTAAGAATCAACATTGGTGATAAGGTTTCATATGCCCAAGTTGCACAATATAATAAAAGGTCAAATAAACATCTTGTAAATAATGTTGTTCAATATGAGACTATCTTGGTAAGATGACTAGCCCCATGACCAATCAAGAGTTACAAGATCTCTTCAAACAAACTCTTCTACCAGCTTTACATGAATCAATAATGTCTAAAATTTTATCTTCCTTCACTAAATTGTGGCACACTATAAAGGAAAGGGAAGTATAATTAATTTCAATGGGAAAACTCAAGTACATAGGTATATAAAAAACAACAAACAAGATTAATAACAAAGTCCCATAGAAAGTCAAGGTCAATGATATCAAGAGTCAATATCAACCTACAGTCAATGAAATTTTTGATCCCCCTCAATGAGTGGTTCTATCAGCACCTCCTTGATGAACCGTTACCAATCTACCAATTTCTCTAATCAAAGTTTTATAATAGTTACTGGAATGTAATATCATATCTCTCCCTCCTATTCAGGAACTTGATCTAACAAAGCCTCTTTCATAGGGATATTATCAGCATGTATTTTTCAAGTTTTTAAGTGTATCGGGCCATACAATATATAGATGCATTAGTTTGAAACACAAGATACAGGACTTGGTAAATGATAATATTATTGATCTTGTCACTTCAGTTAAGCCTTATCATGCAAAGAAAACAAAAGATAAACTTTTGAAAATGTTAACAAATTCTTTTCCATATCATTCTAAACAAGAGATAGGGGATACATCAAGTGTTCATCATACATATCCCCCACCAGATACATATAGGGCACCTTCAATTTAGTTACATACTTTGAGAAACATGATTGGTGTATACAATTCTAGAGTTCCATATAGACCTTCCATCTCCTTCTCAGATTAGGAGATAGTCGAGGATGATTTGGATTATCATGCACTCTTTATCATAGATTGAATTCATAATCATCATATTCATAGTGTTCTCATAGATAAAAGATCTAGTGCAAACATGTGCACTATGACATTACTACATCATTCGGGATATTTAGAGAAGGATATTACCTTGACGGACATAGTTCTCAATAGATTCAGTGGGAACATATAGTGTTCATTGGCTAAGATTTGACTTCCTCTATAAGTTGGTCCAACACATGTGGCCACACCATTCACTATTATTCATAGTGCATAAGTTTTTTATATGTTACTTGGTTGACCATGGATTCAAAAAATTTAAGTAGTACCTTCTATAGTTAATAGATGAATGAAATTTATTCATGCTAATCAAGTTGTTATAGCTGGTGGAGTTCCATATTAGTTACCACTCCCCACTTCAGATCCATCTTCTAATTTTCAATCACTAGTTATAGTTCAGCCACCAGTTTCATTTATTCCTCCAATTCAAATTCAGACATAGTTGAGACCTCCATCACCAACACAAATAATTTATACACTTCCATAGACGTATATTTGAGTTCAATCATATTTTCAAAATTCTAGACAACTTTTAGCTATAGTGTTCACACCTAGGGAAATATCATTGAGATCTCATGCCTCTACACACAGAGCACATATTCAAAGAGCTTTTCCTTCTACTAGATGGGTCTCTGAGAGCCCTATAATTACATCCACTTATCAGAGTTACAAGGGGATCCCATAGTTGGTTTATACTTTAGAGATTTTATAGCATATACAGCTTTCAAATTTGTAGTCTCTACCCTTTCATCATGCTTCATGACAACACAAGATCCCTCTCCTTGATACAAAACACCATGATAGGGAGTCTTGCATGAGACTCATTAGTTAGTATCATTTTTTCTATGTATTACTCATACATAATTTATATTTGATTGATTATATATATTTTATTTTAAAAATACCAAAAAAAATACAAATATTTCAAAATACAAAAACATTAAGAAAAATTTAAAAACACAAAAATATTTTGATTGTTTGCATCATCGATGCTTTACATTTCTACTACCAACTAGACATACATTTTTTATTCTATAATATTATTTATTTATTTATCTACATGACCATGCTTCACTTGATCTTCTTTGAGTGTGTACAGTGACTTCCAAATCCTTGATTGCTTCAATCTATACATTGAGGGGGCATCCTACTCCATTCCAGACACACATCAGTATGCATATCCACTAAGGGCATCTCTACATGACTACACCATCCAGGTTATGTCATTCCTACACCACACACTCTAGTTACCATGTTGATATACATTATTTACTTGGTTACATAGATTACTATATCGACATCTCACTAGTATATAGAACTTGTGTATTTCTTAGCATATATGTAGTCTTGTACTAAGATGTCTTGCATACCTTCACTTCTTTCTTCTATTGGTTAGATATTATTGTATTTCCAATATTTACATGCTTTCCTTTCTTGTTTTCTGTAGCTAAATATGATTGCATTTCTTGGTTCTTGTATGTGCCTTAGGACATTTGCCAATGTCCTTTTGCTTCTATTCTTGTCTGTGCCTTAGGACATTTGGTAATGTCTTTTATATATACTCTTCTATATGATTGTGGATTTCACACCAACCTTGATTGTTTCAATTATATGTATATGTGGCATTTGAACATGCCTTGTATGCTTGCTTTCCAATTTGAGTGACATGTGCCCATGTCCCTTGTTTTGTTGGCCCCTTGGCCACTCTTATATGCTTCTTGTATTGTGTGATTTTTTTCTTCTAATTTTTTGCAATGTCATCATCCATATCATGCATTATCTTGCTTTCTTAGATGCCATGATGGACATCATACTCCATCCCTCCATGACAACTAACAAATAACAACTAGCCAGACTTCTAGTTCTAGTTCATCATATTGCACATGTTATTACATTGTTATATCTATCTAGGCATACCCATATTCATCTAACAATATCTCACTACAAACCATGCTATATCTTGAGATATCTTATCGATTATCATTAATATATCATGTATCTTTATATCATAACACACTTCCAAGGCTCTTTCTTCTAAGGGAAATCAGTTTAGGGTCTTCATTCCAACCCTCAGAAGAGGGAGAAATAAATAGGGGTTTTGTAACAGAGATCAAAGATCTTAATAGTAAAAAAATGTAGCATTTAAAACACCCAAAACATGAACCAGACATCAAACTAGATAGAAAAAACTAGGTAGACGATGAAAATGTCATAATGATTATCAGATTTAGCCCAGGACAACATCACCAAGATTAGACTATAACATCAGATCCTCTAATGTCAATTTTTAGTTCTCTTATCAAAATAATAGAAAAACTAGACTTTCCAAAAGTATGCAGAAAAGTAGGTTAAGCTACAATTTTGCACATTCACACTAGTTCATAATCAGTAGTTTCTAGTACACTTTTGCTTAAAGAATCTAAATTTAAGGGCATCATACATGGTATGATGGCTCTCACTTCTAGTCTCAGATATGATAGTTGGTATAACTTCCAAATCAAAATCCATGTTTTAAACACTAGTGATTGGGGGTCAATGTGTGTGACACATTTATTTATTTTTCTTTCTGAGTTTAGTACATTACCTAGGCATTCTCAATAGTTACGTGTCTTATTCCATCTATAGGTGGTTGGAATCATTTTGGAGTGGCTTTCTACAAACCTAAATTCCACTTTTTTGAGTGGCTTCCACATAATCCTATAGCCTAGTTTTGGAGTGGCTTTCATACAAGCCTAATCTCTACCTTTTTTGAGTTGGCCAAGAGTAGCCTAGTTTCTACCACACATTCAGTTATCCATGCCACATTATCAAATCTTAGCTTTAGGAGCCACTTCATATAAAACACATTTCATACGAGTACCAATTCATAACTTCACTTCATTAGACAATAATGGATCCAAAGGACTAGCTAGCCTTTGTATTCTTGAGCCACCTAATTAGAAGGATATGACACATAGTCTAAACATTGATCAACATACGCATGATCACATAGCTTCACTTAGTGGTCAAAGATGGAGCAAAAAAAAATAGCTATCCTTTCTATTCTTGAGCCACCTACTCATAGGGATTGGACACACAGTCCAAACATTGATTAACACATGCATGACCACCTAGCCTCATATATTGGGTGATGATGGAGCCAAAGGGCTAGCCTTTACATTCTTGAGCCACTCTCATGGAAATGAGTACTTAGTTATATTTACAATATTACTCTTGGTACAACACATACCCAATATTACTCAGCACCATCTAGCATCACTCGGTATCACAATAGATTTTGTATTGGTTTTCATACTTGATGAGGTGTGTTCATTCCTTTATCTTCCTCCCTCTCTTACCCTACTTTTACATTATTATTTTAGATATTATGTATCTAGTAAGAACTAATCTACTCTTTATTTTATATTGTAGACTTACACTTCATAGCATGCTCTCTCCATGAACACCCAACTTCACACAACTTCATGAGATTCAACCTTGTAAGTAAGTTTAGGTATGCTTTCTATTTTTCATTTATCCTAGTATTTCCCTTTAATACATCACTAGAATAGAGAGGGGGAAAATGTAGTCATATAAATGTGAAAAATGGTAACTTGAGTGTGGCTAATGACACCCAACCCATGGTTCTCTCTTGCCTTCTCTCATGACCGTCATAGGCATCTTTTCACTGATTCTTAATCATCTGTGGCCTTCCAAACCTGATCCCAACTCACCCAGACTACTCTTTCCATGACAAATCTATCCTCCTATGTCTTGTTAGCTCAAAACTATAGTGCCCAACTTGGATTATAGCATTGGGCCCTCTAGTGTCCACTTTTGATGCTCTTTCCTAAGTGAATTTTTACCTCCAATGGTCAGTTCCTTCTAGTTCATATCCCTCTTCTTCTCAACTTAATGTGAGCACATTCAACCCATGACCAATAGATCCCTATAAAATCCCATTCAAAGTTTATTTGGAGAGGGTTGGCAATTATCACAAATCAAGTAAGAATACAAGCAAAACCATAAAGGTTATATTCCCTATTCTCTGCATACAACCAGCCAATACTATTACAAGCTTATCCAAATCCTTGCACTAGTCCCTAGTCACATCAAGCACACCTAGTTTTAGCATTTATATCTTCATATACACAATTGCATAAAGCACATCAAGTGGGAGAACTACATATGGGTTGATCGCTATTCAGAGTATTGGTTTGTAGGAAGTGTGCCCACACAAGGGGTGTGGATACACGTTTAATGAATTTTACACACACTAACCACCCCATCCTTCCCAAAGTTTGTCAAAGCACATTGAAGTATAGGGTTTGAAACCTAAATCAACTCTACAAGGATTTTTGTGGACATCCAATAGTCAAAATTTCATAGGCAGGCTCACATAGACATAATGAATAAAATCCAAAAATCTTAGATCTCCTAGACAACAATGATAGAAGAGAACTATAGCACTAGACCTTAGCATATCATGGTTTAGTGCTCCTATCTAATCATAAATTGAAGGTTAGATCTTGATTTGTGATAGTGTCTCAATCCTGGATAATGAATTTTAGGCATTTCAATAGTCATCTCAGTTAGTTTCTAGCTAAGTCTTATTTTCTCTCCCTTATTACTATTTTAGAAAGAATAAAATTATAATCAAATTATAAAAATTAGTAGATTAATTATTGCATATTTGTTTACTAATTTTATTACTCCAGACCCTTAGCTAAATTAGGAATAATACATTAATATTCTCAAAAAAGTTAAATTAGGAGGGTTACACAAAGCTGCATCAAACCCATAGGTATTCCCCTATATAAACATACTCTAATAAGTTTTTTCAGTCTAGGTCTGTTAACAATATGATTAAATATTTGAATTTGTGTTAAGACATTGGTTTCATAGTCAGGCTAGCCTTCCAGGATTATTATGATCTACCCAATCAAGAGTTTATATATAATTAGGAAACTATAACTTATTGCTTTGAACCCATGAGGTCAGGGAGGTTTTGTGAGATTGGGCTGAAAATAAGAGGAAATTTGTATACAAAACCAAACTCAGCTAAATCCCCATCACCCAATTCAGGAAAGGAATAAGAATGGGAATGGATATGATGAATCGCTTGCATGGGGCTGAGGACATAGGCCATGTAGATGAGAAGTGTGTTCCACTTCTATCTAAGATAATAGATGATGCAAAAACTCCCCTTTCGGGAGAAATCATTTCCTGCAACTTGGCAACACAAATTAAAAAAGTCATGGCCAACCAAGGGGATCATTTATACATGATGTCCTACCTAGTGGATGCCATCTACACCACTGAAAGGTTCTTACAATTCATCAATTGGGACCCCAAATTGAAATGGACCATGTCCCACAACTTTTCAAAGGTCAAATTATACAAATACAAACATGATATGAGGGCATCAACTAAACACTTCTATATTATAATTTAAAGTGCAATCCATGAGAGGCCCATGCCCATATTATTAGAGGAAATTAGAGAAAAACAATGCAACTTGAGATCCTATTGGTGTCACCCAAACTACATAGTGATAAGGATAATCAAAATTAACACAATCCACCTCAAATTGCCCACCATAGTACCAGACAAGCTCGTTGAGTAATAAATTGCTTTTTTATTACTTACAAGGGTGGATGGTGTTAGTGCCCAAATTTGCACTGAAGTAATTATGTCTTTGTTGAGTATAAATGCCTAATTTGTCTAGCCCACTTCCTATTTGTAAGTGTTCACCCAATGTCAAAATATCCTATTTTTGCCTCAAATCAGAAAAATACATTTCGACATTCATTAAAAATCCCATGTTCCCGCCCTTGCCTTGTGTAAACCCTGTAAGGTCTTTGTTTAAATAATATTTAATATATTTGTGTCCTAAACAGATTTGTAGAGGTGTATGACCCAAACAAAGATAGGTGTTCTTTTATATTTGAAATAAACACCTCAATGGTTCCTTTTGATTGGGATTGTTTATGAAGGTAAATAGTTTCTCGAAGGCCTAGTTTCTAATACGCAGTGTGAGCATGTGAGGCTACAAATGGCTCTTTAGACGGGCTATGCTTGGTGTTGTGGTTTCCGCAATAGAATACCCGTAGATTACACTCTGTATCTATCCCTAAATTAGGCATTGGGCTACACTTTGGTGCATTGCTTGATAACTAAGAAGCCTCAAATGAGATTTTTAATGTATTTGGGGAGAAATTTTACGCTTATATACTTGTTTTGGTTGCACGTTCTCCACTTTTCAAAACCCAATTTTTTAATTTCGCTGAAGAGGAAAGCGAAGTAGTTATTAAGGACATGGATCCAAAGGTGTTAAAGGCCATGTAAATACAATTACACGTAGTATAATTTCAATTGCAGCAAGGTCTTAAATCACGTAGCTAGGCATTGCACATTGTAGATGGGTTAGAGCTACAACCATGTTGCATGTAGACATAGAGGGTTGACGTGGAGATGCCCACGTGGCAACAAAAGAAAAAAGCAGCAAATTTTTTTAACTCCATGCTACATACAACATACCCACATGGAGGCATAAGAGTATAAAACAAATTTGAAAATTTTGCTTTGCTACGTAGATGCAAGGAGTCTCGGCAAAGATTGGTCCTTTGACTGCAAAGTTGACCTTGGGGCAAATTGCACGTGACAGTGTACAAGTCCGTCGAAGGTGCTCGGGTCGAAGTGCAATTGCAAATGAGATAGGATAACTCTGGAGGAAAATCATGGCAGAACAACACCGTGCCAAACGTAATTGCTAAATTGCTAATCGTTTCTGCGGTTACGCATCCCACAAAAAGAAAGCTAAAGGTGAGTGGTAGAAAAGCGAAACCACAACACAATTTAGCAATGTTTCAACATTGTAAATTGTGTGTGCATCTCCGGATCCGACGGAGACAGAGAAGGAATAAGCGGGAAATAGTAAAGACATAAGAACAAAAGTACGAGTGTGCAGTTGGCTGGAGTGAAGAGCACGCATCATAACATCAGTACAGGTTTAGCAACCTATGCAACTATCTCTGAGACATTGGTATCACAATGAGAAAAGATCTTGCTCTAAAGGGTGCAGGTAATAATACAAGGTGATGGAACAACTACTGCAAGCCAAGGAGCTTGAAGAAGAAAGATGACCTTATCATAATCCTTATTGCACCGAGAAACTTTGGCACGCACCCATTACAAGAACCGTGAAAAATGAAGGTTTCACATGATATGTAACCGACTAGTCAAGTTAAGTCATTCACGTAACTGCAGGCTGGGCTGCGTATATGAGGTCATTCTGAAATTGGTACAGATTCATCTTAAGGTCGTTTCTATTCAGGATACTATTTCAGTGGTTCTATTTGAGATGTCTGCAATAAAAGCCGTGGAGAAACTAGATATGAAATAAATTGTTGTTGACTCCCTTCTTCAAGTATCATACTTTAGGATTTTTGAGTCAGGGAAATAGTTATTCATTTGGCTCAGGTGTTTCAAAGGAATTAATGGCAAAAACAGCTAAAAATCGAATGGCAAACAAAAGAAATCCAGTTGTTATTTGCCTAAGATGTTAAGAGAGAATCGGGGAGGTTTTTGAGCAGCTAAGATGCACAAAGGATGGTTTGTCAGGGGCAGAAGGAGAGTGAGGTTCTCAAGTTCCTTGGTTTTGTGTGGAATCCTCTTTCATGGGTTATGGAGATGGATGCAATAATGCCTATTACCTTGGCTAATGGAGATGGGAAGTCTCCAGATTGGCAAGTTTTCGCTGGAATCATTGTGTTGTTGGTGATCAACTCCACCATCAGTTTTATTGAAGAAAATAATGTTGGTAATGCAGTAGTAGCTATCATAGCAAGTTTTTCACCAAAGACTAAGATTTTTTCGGATGGTTCTCAATGCAACTGGAAACTTCTGTATTTGTTCCATTGAAATTGGAATTTTGGTGGAGATAGTTGTGATGTATCCCATTCAACATAGGAAATATAGGGATGGGATCAACAATCTTCTGGTTTTATTGAGTGGTGGTATTCCTATTACCATGCCTACCATGCTTATTATGATAATAGCTATTGGCTCTGACAACCTCTCTTAATAGGGCACAATTACAAATAGAATGATTGGTTATTGATGCAAGTAATGGCTACAAAGAAAAAACATAGCTACAAAGAAGAAGCATGGCTTATGGAAAAATCCTCTACAACATTGTCATTTGCTAACCCAAGTAGCTGTAATGGAGTTAGGGTAAAAATCAAAAATTTTGAAACATTTAAAATTGCAGATGAAGCTCCCAAAGCCCCTAGGAAAATTCAGTGGGAAAAGCAATTTACAAAATGCAAGTCTCCAAAATACAAATTGCAAATTGCGCTCAACTATCCCAAATCCGCTAGTCAAAGGAAGGAGGAAAAATTAATTCAAGAGGAGCTTCAGGGAGAATTGGAGGAGAAATGAAAATTTTCAATTTTACAATTGTCCAAATTGTAAATGGCACCTAGGTCTCCCAAAACCGTAATCAATGTTGGTTAATAGGTGGCCTTAATGCAAGGGGAAACATCCATAACCAGTTAAAATTTTGCAAAATTGTAATTTGTAGTTGGAGTTATGGATTCCCTAAAAGGAAGTTTTGAGGAAAATGGGAACCCCAACTACTATTTACAATTTTGTAAAATTGTAAATTACAGTTGGAGTTCCAGATTCCATAAAAGGAACTTTTGAGGGAAACGGGAACCCCAACTACAATTTACAATTTTGCAATTTTGTAGATTTCAAATTACACGTAGAGTTACCATTTACCTAAGGGAACTTCTCATAGGATCTATATCTACAAATTGCAATTCTGAAATTTCCAATTTACAAATTACAAAATTGTTGTTGAATTCTAGATTTCCTCAATACAAAGGAATTGAAAAATTATGTTTGGGACCTGGATTTACCCAAAACAAAAGAAATTTGTAAATTTTTAAAAGTGATCATAATTTCACCCAAAAGGTTAAAAAGTGAAAAATAATGCATTTATGCATTATAAAATGTGGAAGACACCCTAAAAAGTAATTTTCTAAAAAGCAAAAGTGGAAAATACAAGTTAGAGCCAAAAAGTAAAAAGGTAAAAATGACCTAAGTATTGCATTTTCACATGTTTTGTTTTTTCAAGCTCCTCCATGCGAGAGATATTATATGTTTGCAAGGCCAAGGAGGACCATTGGAGGAAGATCAATTAAAGATACATGGATCTAAAATATTCCCATGAAATCATTATAAGAGAAGGGTTATTATATGACATGCATAACAAGAAGGGCAGCTATCTAGGAGGTTCTAGCTACACAAGCAAGTGGTCAAGGGCATCTCTATGTAGTTATATAAGAATAAAAATAGTTTGTTTGGCCTTTGCCAGGAATATTATCTTTCTATCTCATGTAAAAGGCATACACAACCAAGAAATCAAAGGGTTTGTCATAAATATTCATCAATACTTCTAGAGGTAGTTAGATCAATAAGTTTTACTATAAGTAGATGAAGATTCTAGGCATGGAAAGGAATAGTTTGCAGCTGGGAGCATCTTGGTGGGACTATGGAGTGCTAACTACAAATTTCAAAATTTGTAAAATACAACCTTGATTCTTAGATTGTAAATGGGTGTAAAAAATGTATAAATAGGGGACTTCTCCACTATTCTAATTTGTTCTTTGACATTGTTATCTCTTCAATTATAGGCTCTTCCAAATTTTTAGATCACTGTTGTGTGTATTTTATCTCTCTTGTTAAGGTGGTTGCATTTATACAACCATTAACAAGCCTTGGAAGTATGTTTTAATGTCTCTCTTATCCAACATAGAGAAAATCCACCATGCTTGTCCCCATGGAATCATTTTAAAACATTGACGTATGTAAGATATCTTTTCAAGATAATGAAAAATACCTGTGATTCTTACTCTTTTGTGTTGATGAAACATAATAATGTGTTTTACAAGTTTAGATGATTGGATATTTGGGTTTGTGTTCATTATTGGTTATCATTTTGAGCATGGATCTAGGTTATAAATCTCTTTCTACATTTATATTTGGAAATATATTGTTGAATAACTTTTAAGGGAACCCTAGATTTGTGAATTCAATAGGGAAAATTATTTGAAATTTTAGTTTTAGTGTTTTTTCTAGGGTTTCAAAGATCATTTAGGTACTTGCATTGTATTGACACCAATGGATTCAAATTATTCTTGGTAGTTCCCCTTAGCTTGTTAGTCATTTTCCTACATCTTTGTAATAAGTGATATAATGTATGTTGAATGAAACAATGTTATTTAAAAACCACCAATACACCACCACTCTTTATATTTTCCTAATTGTCATACCTTGTCCTCTACAAATAATACCCCTTATTGCATATGTTATGTGTTATTTGTCTGCAAATGCATAAATATTACATACCTAACATGTGTTTGCATTTTATGATTTAAATATTACTAATTTAGTTTTACATCTGACTTTTATTATTGATTATTCGTTAGAATGAAGATTGCAGTCATAAACCCATCTATCTTCTATAGCTTGTATGTGACCTAGAACATTTGTTCATCCTGTGTGGTAACCCTTTATGAGTGGAGTGAACAAGTTTGGTTTTACCCTGGTCATATTTGTTGTTCCTTGTGCTAAAAATCCCGATAGAGGTTAAATTATAGAATCTCTCCATGTGAGAGAGTTACCCCTTAGATACTCTCATTTTGGTTTAGGTAGAGCCAGAAGTAGAAAAAAGCTAACCATACCCTCTATCAGTGCCTCTAGGTCATTTTCTATGTTCAGTCCATTCTTGATGGCAAAACCTTCCCTGGATATAATGACATATTAGCTGGACTTCTATTTTCTCAAAGTGTGCAAGGCTGAGTAAAAGACGTGTACAACTAGGAACCAATAGATAGACTATGCAAGTATAATAAGATAGGATTGGTTCATCCTCATCTATCCAACATTGGCCAATTTAAGACAGATAAATGGAACTCTATTACTATTCATGCCAATAAAAGGACCAAATTCAATTTGGAAAGAGATGGCAATAGGGAATAGGACCCAAAAAATATAACAATAAAATATTTTTTCAAGCACATGGTATACCTAAGCATCACCTAACATCATGAGCTTGAAGATGAAGATAAGTTCTAGGTCAATACAATGACTAACGCAAAGTTTAAGTAGACATTGAAGGCCACAAATATCCCATAGATTAAGGGCATGTTAAAAGATACAAGTTTTTATGAAAATTTTAATCCTTAATATGTTCATGTAGGAGCATCTATATCCATATTTAATGTTTCTAGTACTAAGGAGGAAAGACCAATTGACCCTCAACTTAGAGGATATTTCAAGCATTTTCTCCTACTTTGGAGAAAGGGGGAGGAGATACTGGAAAAACACACTAAGCAGGCTTATATTTTAGGACTAACATCTAACACCCCATCCTAGGAAGAAAATTTTACCCCAGTGTCGGAAGAGCCTTCGGTGGTGCTTCCTTCATCTTCATTTGAGACAGAAACATGAGAAGATTGAGCATCTAGATTGCCTCCCCTAAATCCTGTCAAAGATAAACTAGGTATAGCAAGTTAGGAATGTGTTTATTTTCCTCCTTCATTTTTATATAACCATCCCATGGGTATATTTTGTGAACACCCAACATCAAATCACCTAAATGTCTTGCCCTATAGGCCCTTCACTAGACCTATAATTAGGCATGTGACTATACACCTTCCCACTATTATTCCTTTAATTATTTCCTCCACTTCTAAGGTCTTTGTGATGGCCAATCTACATCCAATTATGCCCAAGCCTATGCCTAGGCCATCTCCCCATTTACTAATGAAAAGGCCTATTGTGTTTATTTCAGAAGTCCTTTTATTCCCAACTAGTGCTTTAGCTAAGACTAGTTCTTCTTTGTCTTTAGGAATGACACTTCTAATCTCATCCCCCTATTTTTCATTTGTCTTAGTCACCTCCCAAACATCTACCTTCTAGGTATTGACACCAACTCATTAATTTCATCCATCTACTCAGCCTCAATGAGAAATTTTATATAAATTTTGGATAAAAGAAACATAATTGGATACAATAGAGAGCCAGGATTTGGTTATAGTGGAGCCTCTATAGGTCTCAGTAGAATTTGATAAGAAGGTTGGGGTAATGAAGAAGCTAACCAAGAGGAATGTCACTCATCCAAATCATATAATTGTGTATAAGTATGAGGAAACTCTATTTGAATTAACCAAGAAAAAAAGAAGAAATCCCCGCTAGTAGAAGAAATATGCAGAGGACCCCCTCTAAACTCTAAAAGAATATCGTCATGTAGATGTAGATTTGATATAAAGAATGCAACATAGAGAAAGTGATCTATAACAACAACATAAAGCCATATTTCTAAAGGAGACTATCACAAAGGTGGAATGGGATATTGAGGTCATGTTTGATACAGTAAATACTTTGGCCTGGTACAAAGCAAAGGGAGATAAAATATATAGAAAAATTATCAAGGCTGAGGGTGCACATGGGATTTATTACAACAAGGTAATGAACTTGGTAAATTTTATTAGGATGAAGAATTTTGAATCCTAAATTTTATCCCATTGGAAGATTTGAGCATTTCTCAATCCTATATAATTGGAACAAAGAAAGCTTTGTCCTAGTGGATTGATGAGATGATATCCCTAGGGAAATATCTCATCCAGCTCAGTGATAGAGTTATAAATTTTTTTAAAGAGGCTAATATCAAACACCTTGTTAATGAGGAATATTTCATCATCAACAAGTGGATCCCAGCTACAAAACATCATCATCAACTTTAAAATGTAGGCTATCGCTAGAATAGTGACCTTTGGATAGGAGATGGTAGAATTGGCAACATCTACCAATTAAATAATAAAAAAGGTTGTGGTAATCAATGAGGTTGTATTTCCTCTCTTGAGTAAGCATGATGTTATGTAAGGTCTAACAATCAAATTGTTGAAAGAACCTATTATATATCTAAAAATGATTAACAGTGATAACAAGAAATGATTTGAGGCATGGAGAAGTTAGATAGAAGTTGAGAAACATGTAGGTTGTATGCCACACATGGTCACCATAGGAGTTTCTTCCTCTTTAACCCCTCTTAAGATTTATTATTCCTCAAAAATAATAGGAAGTACTATTTATTTAGTTGCTATGGGTTTAATTTCATCTTCTACTACATTGGGAACGTCAACATCATCCACATGAGTGGGATCTTAGCTTAACACCTCAGGAGTGAGATAGTTGTCTACTAGGATTATTTTATTTGATGAATGTTATGCTTCAATTCCCTCCATATATTGTAAATGATTCCCTCTTTTTAATAGGGAATATTATTTAGTTTTTAGGACATAAGGGACTTTGGTCTATTGATAAAAGTCATATATCTAGTTCTTTTACAACTAGTGTAACCATCTAATGCATAAAAAGGTCCTATAAATAGGGTCCCCCCCCCCCCCCACCCCACACCCCCAACTATACTTAAGAAGAGAACTTTTATGAAATTAATGAAAATAGACATAAGTATTCCAATAATCTATTCATTGTTTCATTATTTTCTTATTTCCAAATATTTGCTAATGATAAATAATTTCAGTCATATAATGGTTAAGTATGATATCATTATTTTTAATGCATCTTTTTATTTTGTACTTTCATCTATTTTAACCAAATTTTATATGGATGCTCTGCTTTCATTCTATTTTACAAATGAATGTTCTTAAAGTAATTTATTACAAATAGTTATTTTAAAACATACCTATTGTCACCAAATCTTGCACCTTAGAAGAGGGTGTTAAAGTCTCTCCCAAATTTGGGCAACATGGGAACACTTCTAGGTATGTGGTTTCACCTATAGTGGAATTGATCCTCTGAGTATAAGGACTACATCTCTGAATGTGTCTTGAAGTGATTATCACCTAAAATAGTGCTTGATTATGGGAAAAGAGTTAAAATTTGCATGAAATGTACATAATATAAATGGTTGATACATCAAAATATTTTCCACATGACCATCATACTCTATTCACTAAGAAACAAACCATACAAACTAATCTCAAAGTCCTAAAGGATTCTAACATGAGTATTTAAATATAGATGTTAGATGTGTGAAGCAGCACAAGAAAACTAAACTAGAGGGTAAATTACACACTTGAAGGATAATAGTACACTTAAAAGGATCTTAAAACACTTTAAAAAACTATATATGACTTGTTATAATAGGAACTCTTGCACAAACATGAAAGGATAAGGGAAAAAAGGATAGAAAATTATCACTTTGTATCACCATACATCAGTTCATGAAATCAAAAATGGATTTAGATTAATGTTAAAAGGCAAAACTATGGCATCATTATATTAGTTTTTCAACATACATGGAGTGGTATTAGGTTACAAAGATCAAAATGGCAGCTACTTATAGAACTTGAGAGAGAAGTAGGAAAAGACAAGTCCAAAGGTCACTAGAACACTTGTCATCCTAAGAGGAGGATTTACAATTTCATTATAATAGATTATAATATATAACATGCAAGTTATAATAAGACAAATAGATCTCTAAATCTTGACACTTATGAAATGTGGCATAAGAATTGTCATTCTACATAAGAAAATTGCCTTCATCATATACCCCTTTTGGAACATCTAAAAAATAACTAAGGACATATATTATGATTTCACTGAGGGTGATGGGTTGTATACATTCTCTCCCATGTAATGGTTAAATCCCTCATCATCTGGAATGTTTTGGAAGTGAGCTATCACTCTTGTAGTCAAAGAAACTCCTCTTCCACTCACCCCTCACATATGGCCTCAAAATTGGGTTTATTTTTTTTTATGAAAATACATAAAATGGAGTTAGTGACACTTGAAAATACCCTCCATGGCATATATTTCTTAGGTATACCTTGAAAGGCCATCCAATTGAAGTTCTCATCCTTCTCACTGTCTTGTTTATTTTTCTAGTTTGGACTGGTTGAGATGAAGCTATTGGTAGAAGTACGTATGAGTTTTTTAGATTAATAAAATATTCATAGTGAGTTATTATAGGTTGTGATCTTCTCCCAAAATTAGGTTGTATCTTTCTAAATTCCTTAGAACCTAAAAAACATTCAAAACAATCAAAGAAATTAATATTGTACCCTATATGTATAGATATAAAACACCTCAAGTGGGTGGAAAGGATCTCCATAGAGTCATGTGACAGGTTAAAACACTTTTATTCCCACTCTGGTCTATTAGGATATCTCTTCTCCTTCATTTCCTTCATTGAGTCCTTATTTATGGTTTTACATGGTTTTAGATAGTTTTGATTTTTAGTGATGTTGAAATAAATATAAGACGTTCAATCCTCTCATAAATTGATATAAAACCTTCTTATAGACTCTCTCTTTCTTCTCTCAACTTATGAGGCTTCCATGCAAAGTCTCCAACTAGATGTGAGTTCCCAACCTACTTACTCGAACTCTAACTTTCATTCTGTATACCCTTGAGCTATCATAAGAAAAAAAATTCTCTCCTTGGAGTTTTATCTACAAGGTGGAAGATTTAACATAATTTATATAATAAATAAAATACTTTCCAATATTTTATAATTTCCACCTAAGGCTAGAAGTGAAATTGACCCCCATTTGGTCTCTAGGCCTAAACCTATGTCTAACATGCCTATCTGCATACTTGAAGGTCTAGACCATCTTGTTGAGATTTATATTTTTTTAATTATATTTTCATGTTTTTCCGCACCTAACACATCTATTAATAGCCTCTTTAAGGTTTCATTACACTCCTTCTCATCCTAGTTACATCCATTATCCAAAAATTTAAATATGGTTTATTTATTTCAACCTTGGGTGAAGAGGTCTCTTTGGAGTTTAAATCCTATAGATGATGCTATCTAAATTCAGTGGCCAAAGGGGCATCTTTGGGTCTTTCAAAAACTTCCTTCCAATGATGATACTCCTCTCATATTTTTCATAGACCTTCTCCTATGTATAGGCTATAATATTTGATAATTAATATTCATCAAAACTATTTATAACCTTGTCATGTGATATCCACAAAATGGCTAGGTACTCTATTTTCACCTTTTAGGGAAATGGTGCCTAAACATAGTCATCACCATTGAAAGGTGGTACTCAACCTTATTTATTAGTATATTAATAACAACATGGTTTCTAACATGACTAAAAATCTATCAAACTTTATAAAGTCTTTCAACATGCCAAATCTCTTTTAATCAACATTTTAATTCTCTACTAGTGCCACATGTAGGTGGGCATGCCAATGTGCAAGCAGTGGATATAAGTATGAACAATAATATCATTAATCTGACCTTATGACTAAATTCATTCTCTTACAAAGGTTTAAAATTAATTATTATGCGATAATATATATTTATACAATATTACACACTCTATTTCAATGTTTTACCTTCCTATATACATCATTGTCGTGGCATGACAATGGCAGAAGACTATGTGAGTGACTAAGTTGACTATCACAGTCCCCTTTTCTCAAGTGAAAGTATTTCAATTTATTATTACTATTTATAAATACATTATCAACATACTTATAATTTCACTACACCTCTATGAACATGTTAAATAGGCTCTATACACATGATTCAACATGCCTACAAGTGAAAGTGGGTAAAGAGCTGACTGAGTATGATATGATTTAATATTTGATCAAAGGATGATATTTTAAGAAAAAAATACAATGGATATGATAATTATGGAATTTAAACATGTAGAAACTCATATCTGATTCACATGAAGCCCTTGCAGGTAATCTAACCTTCTACAAGTAGTGAACATGACTGCAACTTCACCTAGAACATCAACTTGTAAATTGAACTAATTATCCATGAGATATTTTAAAAAAGTAAAATAATCTTTTGAATCAATAAATTTGATACTAAAAATAATTTGGAATAAATATCACCAACTAGATTGAACAAACTTATCCAAATAAGAGCAAAATCTATAGGGTGTGGGAAATAGTGAGTGAAAAAACACAGTCAACTTGTAGGAGATGATTCATAAATTAAAGTTGAAAAATTATTGAAATATAATTATTAAAATTAATATCTCTTAGTTTAATATCTCTACCCAAATGTGTTTGGTTTGAATCTTTTCCAACTGGCCATACCAAGCATAAACGTGCTGACTTGTTCTATGTGCATGGTGGAGTGATAGGAGAGTATAATGGTTTTTGAAAGTTTTTGCCACTTTCATATAATTTAAATTGTGGAACTGAGTCTCAATTAGTTTAATATTTATCCCAATAAAATTTCACATTTTTCACACTCCCTTATAGGTCATATAAGTGCCAAACTTCTTCTTTTTCAACTGCTTTCTTTATTTTTAGTTAGATAACCTACAATTTTCAGATGATACTTAAATTATTGATATCTAATATGATATATTGGATGTTTGTAATAAATATAGGACACTTGAATACCTTGAAAACCATCCTACTTTTATATATGACCCCAAAATGACACCTAAGGGACTCAAAATGACATAAGACTTTAATTATACCTATTATATGACATTAAATACACCTTATAACACTATATTAGACCCCTATAAAAAAATTACTATAGTATATTGCATCATTTTGACTTGTGGTTAGAATGGTCAACATTCTTGGTGATTTCCCCAAGGGTGGTATGCTTGTTATGCCATGACCAGTTGCCAATCCTATCCATTGGGCTATGGATTCACATGTACATAGGTTTGAAACATAAATTACCTTTTATAAAAAACTAAAAAATATAAAATATTAATAACAAAATACAATAAAATAAACACACAAGTGGTTCATGAGCACATATGGAACACCCAAACAAAATAACCATACTAACTAACTCAAACACTAACTAATCTAAGATGAAAACTTACTCTTAAATAAAAAGGGAAGTTTGAAACCTCTCTATCCTCATGATATTTAGTATTTAATGAGACATGCATCCCTTTTACCCTTGGCATTGATCTCTCCATCTTCTTCATGGTGTTTTCCAACTTTATTGGCATGATGTTCAATGAAAACCAAGTAGCTCTGCACAGGCTAGCTATAGAAATGAACTCTTATTGCATCCAAATAGCCTCCAATTTCTCATATGACTCCTCAACTTGGAAAATATTTTCAATGTTTCCATCTTCCACTCATCCTTACTCTCCTTATAATTTAGAACCACTGTCTCTTCAATCTTCTCTTCTTGATGTATGAGGTCATCAAGCTAGTGTTCTTCGTGCTCCAATGTATTTGAGGGTGATTTAAAATAAGAGGTATTGAGTAATATTCAAGAACTATGTATTATACCTTGGTCTCATGACACTCTTTTAGGACTAAAATTTCTTGAGGAGTGACTTGACCTTTATCCTTGATAGTACACTCCACTTCATGCTTGAGATGGTCATCCACAACTTCATGATCAGACATAGAGTCTTTTTAAAATAATTTTATCTTCATTTATTGGCCACATTCCTCATGGATAGCTAAAAAAGAGTCTTAAATATTTTTCTCTTCACTCAAGAATATACTATTTCCCTTTTGTTCACCAAGGTGGGTCCCTATAGTGATTTCTTCCTTATAGTCACTTATGACATATTCTTGATCAGCTATGACATGGGCTCTTTTCTCTTCACTTACTTCCCTCAAGATGGGTTATTTTTTTAGAAAGGGTTAGATGGAAGTTTGATGGATAGGTTCATGAGATAGAGATGGATAATTGGTTGTGGTGGAGGGATTATAAATGGAAATTGGAATGTGAGGGGTAGTAGAGGGCTTGTTAATGGATTTAGGAAATATGAATACACTATCAAGCTCATAGGGAAGTGACATTTTGGGTTGATTAGAAAGATAAACATCTACATAATAAGGAGTTACATATTTCTAATATCTCTCATGAAATTATTTAGTAACAACATGTTCATTTTTGAGCTCTTTATCCTTCCATATACTTTTCCTATCTATTGAGAATTAAAAACACTTATTTACCAGGTCCATTTTTTATTTAATCTACCATTGAGTTATTTCTATCTATTGAAACATCTCCAACATCTACATACACATTTAGGCAACACCTCTTGACCATTCCATGAGATGATCAAGGAACATATCATAGTCATCATCTCATGTTCTCATATCATCTTCATTGACTAGTAACTGCGGTATGGATGCCAACAAGGACTTTATATAATATGTAAATAATGAACGAGAGAGAGGGTAATGATGGGGATCAAGACAAGATTTAGATTATTATATTTGAACTTGTAATATATCAATTCTTGTCTCTTGATATCTTGACTTAGATTCTATGGAATCATCTTTTTGGGGTTAGTGGGCATCATGCCATGAATGATAGGGCTTATATTAGGACTTTATAGGGGGGCATTTCCTTGTAGGTTTCTTTGTATACTTCCTCATAGGGTTATCCAATAACATGATGTCTATAGGGGGGTTGGTGTTTGGGGTGGGATGAAGTACTATAGGGATGCCATGAATCATAGGATTGTATCCATTGTGATAGGACTATTAAGGGGTGTATTGTGGTTCATAGAAAGGCTGATAGGGAGGTTCATGATAGGAATATACACCATAGTAGTTCATATCAAACTCACATTTTAGATGGGATGAAAAACTGGATCAAAATGTATATTAAATATACCTATGATACTTACAACAAAAAGTTATCATTCAGAGTCACCATTGGTGCTAGATTGCTTATTTTTAAAATTTAATTAGAGGAAAATCACACCAACAATCTTTTCACTCTCTTAGACCCTAGTCCCACAAATCATGCTATAAATATTATCACAAAATCTTGCACCATAAAAGAGGGTTTTCAATTCTATTCCAACTTTAGGAAACATGGGAACACTTACAGTTATGTTGGTGTACCTATAGTGGATGTGAGCCTCTAGGTTTAAGGGATAGCTCCTTGAATGTATCTTGAAATGCTTATCACCTAAACTAGTGATTAATTATGAGAAAATAGTTATAAGTTGCATGAAATATATCTATTATAAAGGGGTGATACACTAATATGTTTTACATGACCATCATACTCAATTCATTGAGAAACAAAGCATACAAATGAGTCTTAAAGTCCTAAAAGATTCTAACATGAGTATTTCAATATAGAGGTGAGATGAGTGAAGAAACACAAGGTAAATGAACTAGAGATTAAATAAAACATCCAAGGACAATCATACACTTTAAATTATATTAACACACTTTACTTAAATCTATATTACCTGTTATAATAGGAACTCTTGCATAAACATGAAAGGATAAGGAAAGAAAGGATATAAAGTTATCACTTTGTATCACCATACATCACTTGCATTCTTAGGAAATTATTCATTAACTCAAAAATAAGTTTTTATTAATTTTTAAAGGTAAAATATGACATCATTCTAGGATGGATTCTCCATACATGGATTGATATTATATTACAAAGGCCAAAATTGTAGCTACTTATAGAAATTGAGATAGAAGTGGGAAAAGAGAAGTCCAAAGGTCACTAGAACACTTTTCATGCTAAGATAAATAGTTACATGTGCATGTTAATGGATTATAATATAGAACATACAATTTATAATAGGACAAATGGCTCACTAAGTTATGAGACTCATGAAATGTGGCATAAGAGTTCTCATTCTAAGTAAGAAAACTACCTTCATCGTATACCCATTTTGAAACATCCCAAAACTAAATAGGGATAGATATTATTATTTAATTTATGGGGAGTATTTTTACTCATGATCTCCCATACATTAGATTTATCCCTAATCATCTTAAATCTTTTGGAAGTGAGCCATCATTCAAGTAGTCAAAGAAACTCCTATCCCACTCACCCCTCACATTTAACCTCAAAATTGGCTTAAATTTTCCATAAAAATCCACACAAGGGAGTGAATCAAACTTTTAAATACCCTACATGGACTTATATTTCTCAAGTATACCTTAAAATACCATCCACTTGAAGTTCTCACCCTTCTCACTATCTTGTTCACTTTGCTAGTTTTGACTAGCTGAGATGAAGATATTGGTGGAAATGGATAGGAGTATTTTATCTGCATAAAATTTTCATAGTGATTTATTCCAAGTCTTTATCTTCCTATGAATGTATGTTTCATCTCTTTAAAGTCCTTATAACCAAAAAAACACTCAAAATAGTCAAAGAAAAAAATTATGTACCCTCTTAATATAGATAGGTAAAACCTCTAGTGGGTATAAAGTGTCTCTAGAGACTCCATTTCAAGGTTTATATACTTTCATGTTCACTTTTGTCCATCAAGATAGCTCTTCTCCTTCATTTATTTCATCAAGTCCTTACTCAGGGTTTTGCAAGGTTTTAGATAGTTTTGAACTTTAATGATGTTTGATAAAGATATGATGTTAATCCTCCCAAAAATTACACGTAAAGATTCTTAAAGACCCTTTCTTACTTCTATAAACTCACCAGGATCCCATGCAAAGTCTCCAACTAGATATGAGCTTCCCAACCTACTTACACGAACCTTGACTTTCATTTTGCATACCCTTGAATTGTCCTAAGCCAAAATTGGATCTCCTTGGTGGATTATCTATAGGTTATAATATTTAACATAATTTTTATACCTGAAAAAACATGTTCCAATAGGTTATAACACCCACCTAAGGCTAGAAGTAACATTGACCCCATATTTATTCTCTAGGCCTAAACCCATGTCTAACAGGTTTGTCTGCGTTCTTGAAATTCCAGACCATCATGTTGATATTTATATATTTTTACTTATATTTAAATATTTTTATACACACACCACATCTACTCACACCCTTTTAAATTTATCATTACACTTTTGCCCATTCTTGTTACCTGCATTATCATCCAAAACAATAGAGTTTGTGCTCTAGGGAAGTACCCTCTGTTTGAGACAAAATAAAGGGTAATTACGCTATTTTTTTATATATAATATAAATATGATATAATTTTCTAAGTATTTGATTATTTCTAAACCAAATTGTAGCCCTTTAATATCCAACTCCAACTCCTTCAAGATCTAAGACAAACCCCTGGGAAAGGGACTGTGTGCAAGGTTCTCCCATGTGGATTATGTGACACTCTTGAAAAAACAATTTATGCTTAGATTCCTTTATCTGAGGGTGTCATGATATTTCAATACCATTTTTCAACTTATTCAAATCACTCCCTCATTATAACCTTTTCAAGAACCCCTCAAATTATGCTCTTTAATTAATTGATCAAGGTACTCGACTATGTTTCTTGTTTAGGAGAGGTACGTAGATGAATTTTAATGGATTAGAATTTTAAAAAATTGAATAAGAATTATTGAAGCCTTGAAATATAATTTATTAATTATTTGGACCAATTCATTCATGCTTGGGCTATGCCAACACTAATAACCCTAATTCTTTTGCTCTATGCCATCACACTTAGTTATAGTTGGTTGTGTACAGTCATACAAGTAACTTTACCCTTGAAATATATGTCATATATCTTGTGGGAAACATTTTATATTTTAATAAATAATTTATTTACTAATATATATCTCTATGTTAATAGGTTTCCATGTCCAAGTTCATATCATGCATTTTTTGGACTTCACAATCCACTGTATATTAACATCATAGGTGAGAGACACCTGTAGGTGTGGATTAGACCCAAAACATAGTATATCATCCTCTTTAAATGATGTTTTAGGTCATTACTTCTCATTTTAACTATTTATAATCATTCAATCATTGAAACATGGTTTATTTATTTTATCCTTCGGTGAAGAGGTCTCTTTGGAGCTTAAATCTTTTAGACGGTACTATCTGAATTCAGTGGCCAAAGGGGCACATTTACACTTTTCAACAACTACATTCCACTAATCACACTCCTCTAATATTTTGTATGGATCTTCTCCTATGTTGAGTATAAGAGGTTTGATCATTAAGATTCATCAAAATATTGACAACCTTATCATGTGATATATATAAAATGGTTAGGTGCTCTATTTTAATCTTTTAGGGAAATGGTCCTTGAATGTAATCGTCACCTTTGAAAGGTGGTATTCAACTATTTTTAATATTTTATGACTTCCAACATGGTTTTAAGATACCTCCAACTCTATTTAACCTAATGAATTCTTTTAAAATGTCACATCTCTTTTAATCAACATTTTAATTCTCTAGTAATGCCACCTGTATGTGGTCATACCAATGTGGAAGTAGTGGATATAGGTATGGACAATAATATCATTAATATTACCTTATGACCAACTCCATTATCTTTAAAATGTCTAAAATTATATAATATAAATTAAAAAAAGCTTCCACGCTCTATTTCAACATTTTGTCTTCTTATAGGCATCATTGTAGTGGTATGCTAATGGGAAAAGACTATGCGAGTGACTGAGTTGACTATCACAGTCCCTTTTTATCAAGTTAAAGGATTTTAGTTTATTTTTCCTACTTATAAATACATTTTTAATATATTTATACTTTCACTACACCTTCATGAACATGCTAAGTAGGATCGATACATGTGATTCAACATAACTACAAGTGAAAGTGGGCAAAGTGCTGACTAAGTATGATATGATTGAATATCTAGTCAAGGGATGATAATTTAAAATAAAACAAGGAATTTATGTGATCATTATGGAATTAAAACATGGAAAACACATATCCCATTCACATGAATCCCTTGCAGATAATCCAACCTTCTACAAGTAGTGAACTTGATTGCAACTTCAACTGGAACATCAACTTACAATCTAAACTAATTAGACCATGATATATTTTCCAAACATGAAACTAATAATTTAAATCATTATAGGAGATATTAAACATAATAAATATTCAATATCACCCACTAGATTTTACAGACTTGTCCAAACAAGAATGAAACCAATAGGGTATGGGAAATAGTGAGCATAAAAACATAGTCAACTTATTAGAGATGATTCATAATTCATAGTTGAAAAATCCTTGAAATATTATTATGAAACTTAATCTCTCTTATTTTAATATCTCTCCCCAAATGTTTTTGGTATTAAACTTCTCCAATTGAATGTACCAAACATAAACCACTGACTAGTTCTATGTGCATGGTGGAGTGATAGGAGAGTAGAATAGTTTTTGAAATTTATTGGATCTTTAAAAGTATTTAAATCATGTAATTGAGTTTTAGAGAGTTTAATAATCATCCCAAAATGTTTTCACATGTTTTACATTCCCCTATAGTTCATAGAAGTGCCAAACTTCTTCTTTTTTAATTGATTTCTTGGTTTTCATTTAGACAACCTGTATGTTTCATATTAGACTAACATTCCTGATAGATAATCCAAAATATTGGATTTTTTGAAGAAAAATATGACACTTTGACACCTTTAAAACTATGCCACTTTCATAAATGACCCCAAAATAACCCCTAAGGGACTCAAAAGGACATAAGACTTTAATTAAACCATGACCAAGGATAAAATCATATGATATGACATTAAATACACCTTATAACATTATATTTAACTCTTATAAAAGTTTATTATTATAGGGGGTTGACCCATTTTTACTTGTGGTAAAAATGGTAAACAATACCTTTTATAGATATATGCATTTTATTTACACAAAAGCACCACTGCATTCATGGTATTTTGAGTCCAACACTAGGATCTCATGAATTTTAATTTTCATCTTAAAATTATCATAAAGGAATAAAGTAAACCTGTAGATCTTTGTTATTGCAAGGCAAACCTTCTTTTCTACTCTACCCTTCTTCCCCTTTTGATTTTTTAACATTAATCAATTTAAATTAATGCTAAATGTAAATATTCACCTATTTATTTAACATTTGGGTAGTAAATTTTGAAACTATGAAGCAATTTACATAATAATAATGAAGAAATTTTAGATAGACTATGTAATTATTGATCTCCTCTATCCTTACAATAGGGTCTACTTGTAGACTAAAGGTGGTAGAGACATAATCATTCCAAAAAAATTGAATTAAGCACTAAGATATTGTAGGATTTACACTATAAAATGAAAAATATTGCTCTAATACTAATATTATATCCTTGACATAGACATACATCAAAAATTATAAATCCACAATCACTCTAATTTCATTATGATGTAGAATCACTAAAAGCATATAAAATAAAATATACTTACAATTATAGAATATTTTTTGAATTTGAAATAAATCTAAAATAAATTGATTTTATATATATTTTGAAACTAAATGATTTCATCAATATATATTTTACCTAAGAAAAGACACAGATAGAAATGTGTCTTAGAAATGGAGTCTTCGACACAAAATTCTCTAAAATGGTTTTTGTTCATCTTTGACTCAATCATATATAACTTATTTATGAGAATAATTATCTATTCCATTGATATATTTTAACACCCCCTTGATTTTACTGTGATCCTCTCTATAAAGATAAGCTCTATCCATGTAGAACATCCATCCTTGGTAAACTTCATCATCTAACCATGGGGTTTTATGGAACTATTTTGGATTAAGTATAAAACAAATAGTGTGGAGAAATGTTTTTATAGCATCTTCCACCTTATCAAACTACATTCACGAACCAAGTCTTGTGTTTCTTGATCAAATGAATGTGCCCCAACCTTAAATATGTCTTCCATTGTCTCCCTCATTTGGTATATATTTTTTAGTACATCTCCCATATAGGGTTTATCCTCATCAAAAAGACCAAAGACCTAAATAATAGGATAAAGAGTGTTAAAAGGTCATTTGCTTACTACCAAAATGAAATTGATGTAGTCACAATAATGAGATTATAAATCTCATCACATGTAGAGGTACTAGTACTCAGTTGATCTCTCTATATTTCCCACTCAATTGAAACCACCATCTTCTTGAGATATTGCTTCACATTCATGAGGCAATCAACTATGATAATGTTGAAACCAAAATATATATTTGCACATCTGAGAAACTATAAATAAACATGTCTATTATATATGACATGTGACATAGATCGATTTATAATAAAAATTTATATTTTATTTGTATTTAAAACCACCTCATTGATCTAAGTAAACCATTGTATAAACCCTTGAGGAGCATGTTCATGTAGTGAAGTGTACATAGTGTCCAAAATATGTTAGGATATTCATATCAATTGTATATTGAAAGAGGCTTGTCAAATATACTTACTATTTCACATGACCTAAAATGTCTAAAATTTGATAAACATTAAGCCCTCAGATGAGGAAACAAAAAATATTAATTAGAGGTCTACAAGCAATGTTAGTCTAACCATTTGAGATAATAAACACTCTTGTATAAGACTAGATGTGTATAATATCTTACAATATTTCATTAATGCCATCTTTCTCCTCATCTAAAACAGAACTATGAGAAATTTTGTGTCTTGAAGAAAAATACCCCTTAGGAGCGTTATTGACCATCCTTATAACTTATTTCCAAAGAGGGGACCTAGAAATTTTTAATGACATCCCAGAAGCAAAAAATAAACTCCAAATAATGACATCTACATTTTTTCTATCACTAAAAAAATATTTCTATTAATTTCATAGAGTCCACAAGATTAATTTAATTAATTAAATATTTTTTTCATCCTTCAAATTATTTTGCAAACAATTATTTTTTCTTTTTTTCCAATTCCTAGCAAGTGATATCGAACCCATGTAACTAAACAAGATTTAGTTTATAAAATGAATGAGTATATTATCTACTCCTTGAAATACTATAATTTTATATTGAATAACTCCCTATTATGGTTATAAATTTTGACATTGTCAACTCAAATTCCCTCTTTCATTTGTTATACTCATGGGGGTTTACAAGGTGTCTTATATTTTCTTGTTAGATGGTAGAGTTTGAAGAGTCTAGATAAATATCTATTTTTTATCTTTTAAAATATGAGAAAAAATAAATTTATATAAACTCAAGAACAAAAATTTTAAAAAAAAATAATAGAAAAAAAAACATAGATATAAAAAATAAAAATAAAAACATTATATAACTAGAATTTATGTTTTTCCATAATTTATTAAAAAGTTTGTAAATAGATTAAATGATCAATATTATTATTATTAGTTTCACAAAGGTAAAATGCATTTTGACATTACTCATCCAATCACCAAAATATCTAATATAGTAAATATTTACACATCTCTAAGACCTGGTAATGGATAGTAAAAAATAAAAATAAAATCATATTTATTTCATTGTATTATTTAATTTAATTTCTAAACAAAGTGAAAGATTTTATTAATGAAACATATCAAATAATTAGTGTAAACTTATATACTTATGTGTTATTTTAATTTTATATCTTTAAAACTAAAAGTAAATTATCTTGTAAATTATTCCATAAATATATTAAAGTAAAATATCACAAAATTTAAATTTCTGTATAGGTTCTCACAAGCATTCTCCTTTTCATTTTAAAAAGTACATAAGAAACAAACATAGCAAGAGCCATGGAATTCATCATATAAACTTATATAAAATGATAGAAAAATTATTGAGATTTAGATAATTAGTCATTAGCCAATAAATACATAAAAGAGAGTGGGAATAAAATAATTAAAAAATAGAAAGAAAAAAAAGACTATATTTAAAAAAGTAAATCTTTATAATTTTTTACTTTTAATTTTATATCAATTATATGAAAAAAAGAATAAACAAAATTAAATTATAAATCTATTTCAAACAAGAAATTAAATTTTATAGTTATATATATTATTTGATTTTGAATTGTCAAATAAATAATCTTGCTATTTAAAAAAAAAAAAAAGATAAACCATTCAATTTAAACTCTTTCCAATACAATCCATTCTAAATATTACTCAAAAGAATATTTCTATAAATACTAAATAATAGATCCTCATAAATTTAGCTTATTTATCCCATTCTAAATACACCACAAAGGAGCACATGACCGAAGAAACAAAAACATAATAAATACTGAATAGAAAAAAATCTAAGAATCTCCTGTTTCAAAACATAATTTGATGTGTTTTCCCAAATCTCATCTATAATGAGATGCTTATGTTTAAAAAAAAGTATGAAATACTAAAATAAGAATAGCAGTGGAAATATATAAATTTTGGTGTCCTTAAATCTTTCATCTTAAAAAACACAAACAATTATAACATAGTTTCCTTCCACGTAAAACTTATTATTTTTTAGGCCCATAAAGAAGTAAACATTATTATTTCAAGATACTTACCACGCCACAAACTACAACTTCCCAGTCTCAATACCATATAAAAAGACGATAAATTTTGCAGGGTAAAGATAGAAAGCTTTGAAACATTCCTGAAAAAAGTAAATATACCTTTCCGCCGGCAGAGGATGGAAACTTTCTAAAATGTGACATTTTAAATTGCATAAAACACGGAACCACCTACGAATCTGACGAGAAACATTACGGATCTGATACGAAACATTGTGTATCTGACCAGAAACGTTGCACATTCGGAGGAAACATGACGGCGACTGCAGATCATGTTGCTTACGTTTGAACAAGCAACGACTCCCGAACTTTGTGCAATCTGAATAAAAATTTATGGATTCTATTTATGCGGTTAGGTCAGTGGATCTTCGAGCCTCAATGTCATTAGAATAATTACCTTGCATTTTAAATATAGGAGACCCTTTGTCACAGGAAATTATAATCCCTCCGATTGGAATTTTCAGTGGTGGCACCTCAATAAATCTTTGTAATCAATAAATTTTCAGTGTTCGCTGCAGGAGCATCTATGTAATCAATAAATCTTGTGTCATGCAAAATATATATTTGTGTTTGTACATTTTCGACAGCAGGCATCAATCCAAATGGACTTATTCACCCTTCGATAGGCCACAAAAAGGATTTAGGCCACATGAAGGATTAATGAGTAGTTTGAAGCCATAAGACAGTAGGAAACCATAAATTAATATAGGTTTATTATAATAGGCAGTTTACAAAACCACCAAGGTAGTTTCACTCATCATAGTTAACCGTTCACCTACTAACGGCCAAGAAAATTTCAAGAGCTCATTTTGAGTGGATTTCAGGTACATGGAGATTACAAGAGTCACACCATAAGATACAAAAAGAGGGAGAAATGATTTGGAGAAAAAATTTGAAGGGGAAAATAATTTTCAAGTGAATGTGGGTTGTAAAAATCCAAGAGGAACAGAGAGTTAGATCCAATCTAATAAAGGGACTATTTATGTAAGCATTATTTTATTGTAATTTAATCTTCAAAAAGAGTATGAGTATTTTGTGCCCGTTAAGAAAGAACAATAAAATATGAAGTTTGATTTCGATTTCATTTCTAACATACATATTTTGAATGATACCGTACAAGAAATAAATTAAACCTCATCTGAACATTATTTTTAACTACATAACACCCCCACATGTTGGAATATTTCGTTAGAAAAATGGTGTGCAATTATTGTTATTGAAAAAATATTGGGATATTTAGTTTTGAGTTGTATGTATGGTGTTTTGTATTAATTGATCGTAATCATATACAAGATGCAAAAAGTCTCGCCAAGGTAGGATTGGGAAGACTTTATGAGGAAAAACATTAATGTTTTCACACATTACCTGTCAATTATCTTGAATTCCCTCTTCGAAGTAATAGATATATAGGTAACATTTAATCATCGTGAGGGTGATGGGGTCAAAATCAATTTAATTTCATTTTTCCTTTTTATTTTTATAGGTTTTCAATCATTGTTATCCTTATTATGGTTTTAACCTTGAAGATATTATTTGTAAGTCTATTGTACACTTTTGAAGGTTGAATTTGCATATACATACCAAACTTGAGTTATTACAAGTGATCCTACCCTAAATTATTCATTTTCAGCCAAAGATAGGATCAACCAATTGGGACAATAGTGGGAGTTAATCACATCCTAAGTTGGTTTAATTTTTCCTTTTTTAGTCTCATTTCCCACTTCTAGGCACATGCCGAGTCTATTTTTATTTTATCATTTCAACAGGTTGTCAATCAACAAATTAGATCCGAGGTAGAAACAACTTTTTTTTCTTTTCAATTCAAAGTAAGTCTCATTTCAATCATTTGCACTTTGTCGAAATTAGTATATTAGTTTCATTCACTTATCGAATGTTCATTTTCAGCATTCTTCTTTATTCCATTCAATTTTCTTAATTAGTGTTAGTTAACATATAAATCGAAATTGAAATAAAACATATTAGTGAATCTATTTTCCATTCAAGCATTGCTTCATTTTTTCTAGGGTTTAGATAAAATCTTGAACATTCAACACTAAAAGAATTTTCTTTCAACCTTGAATCTAAATTTGAAACTATTTTTTTCTTTCGATCTTAGATGCAATCATATAGACTGAAAACACTTTATTTTATATTTAGATCTATTATCTAATACTAATATCATTTTATTTTGATCTTGGACTTCATAAAAATTTACTAATCTCTATACATAAAAAATTACCCTTTTTGAGATTTTACTTTTTTATTTTTAATTACTATTAGTAGAAAATAATTTCAACATTAATGATCCAGAATCTGATTCTATCGAGAATAATAGATTTGACCCTCTTGATGAAATCAAATTTAGTGAATTTATTCATAGCTATCCATAATAAATTATTCTCTCTTAATTAGACAAAATTATTTTTAGAAGGTCATATCTCCTAATTATCAATGTTATTAAATTAATAAGGTCAAACTAGTGTCATATCAATTCAATGATTCAAGATATCTCATGTTTTCCTTTCTTAATAGGATAATTATTTTTCCCATAACTATTGGTAGACTAACTCTCTTGTGGATTTCCTTTGAACTTTGAAGCACTTGACCTTCCTCCTAATGAATATTGGCACTATGAAGGTCCCCCTCTTTGAAAAGCATTGAAATTATTAATTATAAAAGATTTGAGCCACTTACAACTTTACATTTCATATTATTATCATAAAATGAATCAACATTCTATCTCTCGAAGAGATTTTTATTATTCAAGGTAATCCTCCCTAGTTTATGTTAATACCTAGTTGTATACCTCTTATGCTCAGCCTTGCACACTATTATAAAATGACAAATAAATATGAAATACCCATTGATATGTCATTATCTTCAAGGGAGGGTTTGGTATCAAGAATGGAGCAAATGGAAAAAATGACTGAGAGACACTGATAAAAGGTATGGTCAACTCCCTGCTACTTCGGGCTCTGCCCAAACCTAGGTAAGAGGACGTATGGGGTAGCTTGCTCACATGGAGAGATTATGAAATTCAACTTCCATGGGTATTATTGGCAGAAAGAGACATAAATGTAACTAGGGCATAACCAAACTTGTTCAATCCACCCAAGAAGGGTTGTCACATAGAATAAACAAATGCACTAAGTCACATACAAGCTACTCAAGATAGATGGAAAAGTGATTGAAATATTCATTATAGATAGTTTTTAACAACATTGGTTGTGTGGAAAACTATAATAATTGGTCTTTAAAGCACAAACTATAGGCACATGTTAAGTATGCAATATTTTATGGATCTGTAGGGCAAATAATGCCTTATAGTATGTGAAGGGTGTATTATTTTAAAGGTAAAATAGGGTAGGGTAGTTAGATAACAATAAAAAAGGGTGGTGTGATGGTGGCTTTCAAACAACAAGTTTCTTTCAACATACATGACATAACCTATTGCAAAGATGTAGGAAAACTAAAATCCAAGCCATGGAAACTACAAGGAGAAATTTGCATCCATTGGTGCTAATAGAATGTAAATGCCCAAATCACCCTTGAAACCCTAAACATATACTAAAAATAGAATCTAAAATTATTTATCCTTCTAAAATCATGAACCTAGGGTGCCCTAATGAGGTATTCAAAAACAATTTTCTAAATCTCTATGCAAAAAGGGTTTATAACCTAGATCGATGCCCAAGATGATAACCATACATAAGCACAACACAAAATATTCAATCAGCATAACATGTAAAACATATAATTTTATTTCATCAACAAGATACAATAAATAACCACAAGTATTTTTCATTAGATTGAAATAAAATATTACATACACCAATATTTGAAAAGGCTTCCATGGGGACAAGCATGGTGGATTTTCTCCATGTTGGGTGAGGGAGACATATAAAGATTCTCTCAAAGCTTGGTAATGGTTTTACAACTATAACCACCTTAGGAAAGACCAAAAACCTCATAATAGAAGAGAATCCCTCTATTTATACATTTTTCACCCTTTTCAAATCTAGGACTCTAGGTTGCAATTTACAAAATTGCAAAGCGGCCCTCCAAATTTTGGAAAGATGCTTCCAGTTGGAAAGTATTCCTTCTCACTCCTAAAATATTAATCTATTTTCAATAAAAATCATTGATATAACTATTTATAGAAGGAATGATGAATATTTGGAGCAAATCCTTTGATTTCTTGATTGGAGATGCCTTTTTACATGATCTAGAAGGTGAAATTTTGAGGTGGAGGGAGAAAAAACTTTGTCCTCATGTATATCTATATGGAGATACCCTTGAACATTTGCTTGCATAGTTGGAAGATCCTAGACAACTACCTTTATTCTTATACATGCCATAGAACAACATGTTCTTACAATGATGGCACATGAATACTCTGGTTGTAGTAGAAATAGAACGTGATCCATGACCATTTTGAAAATATACTTTATAATGACACAAATACCTTCTTTTACGCTTTAAATTATTATTCATACATGAATTAACTATCAATTTTAGCTTTAAAACCAAATATTAACATATATTGACGTGTAGCATACCACATCATATCCAACTAGACATTCATGGGGTCTGAAAGTGACTAAGACACTTAATTAGCTCTAACCTAAACACGTGTCATTTTGTCATGTATTATTGACATTGAATCAAATATGCACCATCATTATTTTAAGAAATATATGGGCCTTGAATTCATCATGGGCCATTGATCTTGATTTGGGCCTCCAAGATCTACCACTTGCAAACTCCATAGATTCCCTGTATTCCATGCAAATAGTATCAATTGCTTGAATGCTACGTACCATGTGGAAGCCTCTTGTGAGATCTCTAATCTCATTAAACTATCAACTCTTCACTCACACTATTATATGTTTGAAATATGTTCAAGATTTAATCATGAGCAATGAGCTTAAAATTTGTTGGTTATATATTTGTCCTAAGTATTTTTGAAATTTGTGCCTTCATCTTGCACTATTGATCTTATTTGCATGGATCAAATGATTTCCACTAATTTTTATCCACAGGGTTTAGTCATTTGCTTTGCATACCATTGGATATTTGATAGGGTTCCCATGATCGTGACATTTGTTATATTCTCACTCATCCCAAGACTTTGTATTGTTATGCACCATTGATCAAAATTTGTACACTTTGTCACAAACCATTGATTGATAGGAACATGCTCAAGATTTAAATCATGCCCTTCCATGCTTATTCTGAGCCCTATTGAATTTTCATCTTTTGATCATGCACCATTGGATCATCATTCCCTAAGTTAATGTGTACCATTCAATTTTGATCTGCTAGGTCAAATGTGATTGGCACCAAATTAACATGAAAATAATTAAGTCAGAGTTTATGGAGTAAAAAACTTAGTATAAAATCTTAGTCTAAGTTTGTTTCACTAATAACTATGATAGCAGATTTAGGATAGGATTTTAAGATAAGTTTATAACAAAGGGACCAAGCGTTAGTTAGACCATGTTAATAGATAAAAGTGTCCAAGGGCAATAGACTATAAAAAGAACCAAATATGAATTTTAGACCAAGGTTTCATCATGATAATAAAAATGTTAGGATAAAAATTAAACTAAGCCCATGGCATATTTAAATTAGTTATTGAATAAATATTTCTCACAAAATTTGAATTTAAATCAAAGGGCCTATGTTAGGTGAACTGGAACAATGGTTTTAAGATGTTTATACATGAATTCATCTTGGATTTTGATAGACCAAAGGCTATTAAAGGTCAAATTAATATGAAATATTGTAACCCAAATACTGTCCATTCCAAATGGACTATGTTGGTTATAAATTGTACACCTCTTACACTTGGCCTTGCACACTTAAATAAAATGGCAAACAAAGAAGAAGAACCCATTGATATTTTATTATAGCTAGCGGAGGGCTTGGCATCAAAAATGGACCCAACAAATAAAATGAGTGAGAGACATTGATAAAGGGTATGGTCAACTCCCTACTTCTTCCAGCTCGACCTAAACTAAGGAGGGAGGACCTATGGGGTAGCTTGCTCACATGGAAATATTTCACAGTTCAACCTCCATGGGGATTATTGACATAAAGAGACACAAATTTTACTACGGCATAACCAAACTTATTCAATCCACCTAGGAAGTATTGTCACATGGAATGAACAAATACATTAAGTCACATACAAGCTACTGAAGATATATGTAAAAATGACTACAATCTTTATTTTAGAGAATTTTCAACAACATGGGCTGAATATAAAACTATAATACTAGGTTTGTAAAGCACAAAATGCACACACATGTTAATAATGCAATATTTTATGTAAGTGTAGGGTAAATAACACATATAATATGTAAAGGGTCTATTATTTATAGGGTATAATGAGGTAGGATGGTTAGATAATAATAAAAATGGGTGGTGTGTTGGTGGTTTTCAAACAATAAGGTTTATTTCAATATACATGACATCACCTGTGGCAAAGATATAGGAAAACTAAAATGCAATCCATGGAAGCTACAAGGAGAAGTTTGCAACCATTGATGCCAATAGAATGTAAATGCCCAAATGATCTCTAAAACCCTATAAAATATAATGAAACTTGAATCTCAAATACTTTTTCTTGCAAAATTGAAGAACCCAGGGTGCCCTAATGAGGTATTGAACAAAATGTTTCCAAATCTCTATGCAAAAAAGGGGTTTATAACCCAAATCTATGACTAAGATGACAAACACACATAAGCACAATGCTAGATATCCAATGAGCATAGTATGTGAAACATCTCATTGAATTTCATAAATAGGATACAATAAAGAACTAGAAATATTTTTTGTTAACTTGAAATAAAATATTACATACACCAATGTTTAAAAATTCTTCCATGGGGATAGGCATGGTGGATTTCCTCCATGTTTGATAGTGGAGACTTATAAAGATGCTCTTAGATCCTGCTAGTGTTAGTACAACTATAACCACCTTAGCAAGAGAGGAAAAATATACACACAACCATGATCCCAAAATTTGGAAGAGCATATACTTAAAAAAATCAAAGACCAACAACCCAGGAATAGAGGAGAAGCCCTCTATTTATATATTTTCCACCCTTTTCAAATTTGGGACTAAGGGTTGTGATTTATAAAATTGTAAAACAACTATCCAAATTATTTTAGGATGCTCCCAGTTGGAAAATATTCCTTGCCATGATTGAAATATTCATCTATTTGCAAAGAAAATCATTACTCTAACTACCTCTACAAGGAATGATTAATATTTGCAATAAACCCTTTGATTTCTTGATTGGAGATGCATTTTTACATGATCTAGAAGGTGAAATTTTATGGTGGAGGCTAAACAAAGTATGGTCATATATATTATTTAGTTTTGAATTTTTTAATAAATGATCTTATTTAAAAAAAATATAAAGATAAACTGTTAAATTTAAGCTCTTTCAAATACAACTGATTCCAATTAAAATCCAAAAGAATATTTCCATAAAAAATAAATAAAGAGTCTTCAAAAATTTATATGATTATCATAAATTTACCTTATTTAACCCATTCAAAATATAACTCAAAAGAACACATGACCAAAGAAAAATAAAAATTAATAATTATTGAATAGAAATAATTCTATGTGCAAATCTCCTCCATCATGCGTTTTCCCAAATCTCATCAATAAATGAGATGAATAAGTTTTCAAAAAAAGTATGAAATACTAAAAGTAGTATAGCAGTATAAATATATAAATTTTGGCCTATTTAAATATTTCATCTTAAAAAACACATACAATTATAACATAGTTTTGTTGACTTAAAACTTATTATTTTTTAGGCCCATGAAGAAGTACACATTATTACTTGAAGATACATACCATGTCACAAAGTATAACTTCCCAGTCTCAATACTAAATAAAAAGATGATAATTATTTCAAGGTAAAGATAAAAAGTTTTGAAACATTTTTAAAAAAATGAAATATGCCTTTCCATAGGCAGAGGATAGAAATTTTCTAAACTGTGACATTTTAAATTTCATAAAAGATGAAACCACCTATGAATTTGACAAGAAACATTACACATTTAGGGGAAACATGACATAGATTGTAGATCATGTTGATTACATTTGAACAAGCTAAAGAAGGTGTTCTAATTACATGCATGATCAATGTTTTATTAGTGTGATTGATTGCATGATAGTTTGTTTTTATTTATTTATTTTTTAGATTGTTTTTTACTACATGCAATTAGATTTCATGATATTTATTATTTTAACTAAATAAAATATTCTTTTTTAAAGTTATTTTTTAAACTCTTATTTACAACACTTTATTTTCTATATATCAATATAATGAACAACAATTCATTAATTGAATAAAATGTCTCTCTTTTCAATCTTTATTGTTCATTCATTTCTAAGCATATATCATATATTATTTTATTTTCTTGAGGAACTTTGTATTATATTTTAGTATTTATTTTTTAATAGCTTTCAGTATAGCATAAGATCTTTCATTTATATAATTTCAATTGATATCAGATTAGGTTGCAATTTCAACTTATAACTTATCTCCAGAGCAACAAATAGAAACAAATTTCCATTCTAGCTTCCATTGCTTAGAAGAGACAACTATGATTATTGGAGCATTAAGATGAAGACCCTACTATTATCCCAAGATCTTTGGGAAGTAGTGGAAGTGGGATACACATAACTTCTAGATCATAATACTCTAAATTTATTGACAAAATATTGATGAAATCAATTGAAATAAAATACAAAGAAGGACAATAAAGCACTATTTTTTATCTAATATGCATTGGATATTTTAATTTCCCCCTATATTTCTAGTATGACAAAACCAAAGGATGCATGGGAGGCTTTAGAAATCACATACCAATATTCTGACAAAGTTAGATTGGTAAGAATTCAAACCTTAAGAATATATTTTAAAAATTAAAGGATGAATGAAGCTAATTATATTCAATATTTCATTACTAGGACTCAAGGTGTTGTGATTTAGCTTAGAATACAAGGGGAAATAATTACAGAATAAAAAATTGTAGAGAAGATTTTGAGATCTCATCTTCCTAAATTTGATCCAATGGTGATATCCATTGAAGAAATCAAAAATCTCACCACCTTCAAAGTGGTAGAGTTGGTTGGTTCTTTACAATATTATGAGACGTATATACAACATTCTACAGAGAGTTTAGTGCAAGTTTTCTAGTCTACAATGAATGTTGAAAACAAATCTACACCTCTTTTTTTTTGAATCAAATAAATCTCAAAAGGAACCTTCTGATAATAGAGGATGTGGTAGAGGAAGTGGAAGAAGCAATAATAGAAGAAGTTGAAGAGACATAAGTTTTATGGATCAGACAAGCATCAAGTGCAAATATTATGACTGTTATGGACATTATGAATCTGAGTGTAGAAAGAAGATATATGACTTGAACAAATCAAGATCTAACTATATTGAAGAGTCTTTTGAAGATCCCAAATACTCCACCTTATTCACATGAAATTTGGTGAAATAAAATAAAAATGTTGTGTGCTTCTTGAATAGTGGTTTCTCTAATGATATGATAGGTAAATGTGATCTCTTTGTCAAATTAGATGCATCTATAAGAAGTCAATTAAAATTTGTGATGATAAAAATATTGATGTGATAGGAAAAGATACCCTTGCTATAAAATCTAAGAAAGGAGAAACTTCTTAGATTCATGATACTTTTCATGTACCCAAATTACAACATAACTTTTTAAGCATTGGGTAGCTTGTAGAAAAAAATTATAAAATTGTGTTTGAACAAACCTACTATAAAATATTTGATAAATCAGCTAATTATCAACTTGAAACAAAGGTTCCTATGATGGAGAACAAGTTATTTGCTCTCACATTGCATTTTACTACTATGCATGCCTTCAAAGTAACCACAGATGATTCATAGTTATGGCATCAATGTTATGGCCATCTAAATTTTTAAGGATTGAATGTAATTCAAAAGAAGAATATGGTGAGAAGAATTCCAAAAATATGGGCAAAATAAAAAGTTTGTTTAAGGTGTACACTTGGCAAGCAGGATCAAGATAATTTTCTGGTGGACAAATCTTGGAGAGCAAAATCTCCTCTAGAGGTTGTGCGTGTTGACATTTATGGTGCTATGCAAGAGGTATCTTTGGGTAAGAATATTTTTTTTTGACTTTCATTTATGATTTTTCTCGCCACACATGGATTTATTGTCTTAAGCAGAAATCAAAAGCTTTTGAATGCTTCAAAAATTTTGAGCCTATGGATGAAAAACAAAGTGGGTGTTATCTAAAAATATTCAGAATAAATAGATGGGGAGAATTCACTTTCAAAGAGTTTTATGATTTTTATAATTAAAAATGGCATCAAGAGATAGCTTATTATACCCTATACACACCCCCCCAATCAAAATGGTCTTGCATAAAGAATGAATTGTACCATTATGAAAATGGAAAGAAGTATGTTACACTCAAAAAATATTTGAAATTATTATTTGGGAGAAGCAGTGGAAACAACAATATACATATTGAATCGAATCCCCATAAAATTAGTTCACAACATCACTCCAATGGAGTGGTCATAAGCCTTTAGTGGCTCATCTTCATGTATTTGGTTGTCCTACATATGTTCATATTCTAGTTCAAAAATGGAAGAAGTTGGATGCAAAATACCAACATTGTATCTTTGTGGGATATTCTAATGAAATTAAAAGATATAGATTTGATAATATTGACACAAAGAAATGGATTATTAGTCAAGATGTGTTTTTGGATGAAGGAGGAGAATGGCATTGGAAATAAGGTGCACAAGAAAAAAACCAATAATAATGTACATAGAAGATGAAAGTGTTCTTCCTCTCTGAATAAACTAAAGTGGAAGTTCAAGCCCCAATAGTAGCTCATTTTTATGCTATCCAAGCTTATATTCACTAGATTCATCTGCTAGTAAACCTTCAGGTGATAGTTCAAGTCAAGCATCAAGTCCAAGATCTTCACGAAAGGTACGTAGTTTAAAATAAATTTATCATAGGAATAATTTGAATCCAATTTATATTTCTACTTTGCTTAGTATAGTTCAAGTTGAACCCTCTATATATGAAGAAGTAGTGAAAGAAACAATATGGATTGATGTTATGAATGATGAGATGCAAGCAATTGATAAAAATAATAGATGGAAATTAGTGCAAATTCCAAAAGACAAATAAGTGATTTGTGTCAAATGGATTTATAAGGTGAAATATCATGTTGATGTTTTTTGTGAAATAACACAAGGCAAGACTAGTTGCCAAGGGATTTGTACAAATACCTAAAGTAGATTATTCATAAAATTTCATTCCAATTGTAAGACTTGATACAATCAAGATTTTTTTGGCTATTATTGCACATTATAAGTGCCCAATATATATGATAGATGTAAAATAAACATTCCTTAATGGTTATATAGATGAGGAAGTTTGTGTGGAACAACTCATGGGCTACGAAGTTTTAGGTAAAGAATAGTTGGTTTACAAGTTAAAGAATGCACTTTATGGGTTGAAGCAAGTTCCTCGTGACTAGTATGTAAGGATTGATAGTTATTTCATGAAAAAGGGATTCTATAGAAGCTATTTAGAGCCAACCATATATGTCCAACATATTGGTAATGATATTCTTATTGTTTGTCTTTATGTTGATGATCTTATTTATATAGGTAACAGTAAAATTCTCATGGAGAAGTTTCAAATAGAATGATGATCTTGTTTGAAATGTTAGATATAGGACTCGTGCATTATTTTATGGTGTAGAAATCCAACAACAAGTAGTAGGTATATTAAATTTTCAAACAAAGTATGTAGCTGATTTATTGAAAAAGTTTAGAAAGATAACATACATTACAGTTGCAACTCCCGTAGCACTTGGTGAGAAATTAACCAAGGAAGATGCAAGTTCCAAAGTGGATGCTACTTTGTATATAAGTTTGGTTGGGAGCCTCATATACCTCACTATAAAAATCCCTGACACTGTGTATGATGTGAGTCTCATCTCTTGATTCATGTAGGGTCCTCATGAGTCTCATTGGCATGCTGCAAATAAAATCCTATAGTATGTGAGTGGTACACAAAATTTTGGCATTTATTGTTCTTCCACTAACAAAATTGATCTAATTGGCTACACATATATTAATTAGGATGGTTAAGTTGATGATATAAAACTTACATCATGTTATGCATTATCATGTGGTTTTGGAGTGGCAACTGTAGCTCTCTCTTCAGTAGAAGCAACTTATATTGTACCAACAATAGTAAGTTGTCAAGCAATATGCGTTCAAAGGACATTGGATGATTTACATTTGATTCAAGAACATCCAACTACACTTTTTCATGATAACAATAGCACTATTACCATGACGAAGAATCTTGTGTTTATGCTAGATCAGAAAACATAGAGATCAAACATCATTTCATTCGAGATTTGGTTCGAGATGGGCAAGTGAAATTACAATTTTGTCTTACATTTGACCAAGTAGATGATAGTTTTTCCAAAGCTCTTCCTATAGCCAGTTTTATTGTTTTGCAACATCAATTGGGCATCATCCCCATTGATCATCCAAGGGAAGATTGAAGATGTTCTAATTGCATGCATGATCAATACTTAGTTAGCATGTTCGATTGCATGATTTGCATGCATGATCAATGCTTAGTTAGAATGTTCAATTTCATGATTCACATGATTATTTATTTTTAAACTGTTGTTTAATCCATGCAATTAGATTACATGAGATTTATTATTTTAAATGTAGACAATAGTTTTTTTAAAGCTATTTGTTAAACTCTTATTTACAACACTCTATCTGCTATATATAAATATTGTTCTTGAATAAAAGGTCTTTATTTTCAGTCTTTATTGTTCTTTCACTTCTGACCATATATAATATATTATTTTATTTTCCTGGGCAGCTGAATATTATATTTTACTCTGTATTTTTTAACACCTCTCAGTATAGTGTTAGAACTTTCATTTACATCCTTTCACAAGCAATGACTCCGGAAGGTTGTGTAATCTGAATAAAAATGAATTATGGATTCTATTTATGTGGTAAAGTCACTGGATATTCGAGCATCAATGTCATTAGATTAATTACCTTGCATTTTAATCATAGGAGACCCTTTTTTAGAGGAAACTCTAAGCACTCCGACTGGAATTTTCAGTGGTGGCACCTCAATGTTTAAAACTTGTTCAACAGGCTTTATATGATTGGGCATGACGTTTAAAAATTTCCTCGCATCCCCCAAATTATGGTATGAAATGCCTTGCAAGTACGCAGGGCGTGCAAAAGGTTCCACTATACTATTGCTTCTGTTGTGTTTCAATAGTTTGACCTCAAAGTATCAACACCATCCAAATTTCCAATGTGTAAGTAGTAACTTATTTGAATCTTTTACATTTGCAGTTGTCTGACTGTATTCCTGACATTGCCTTCCACTAGTAAACATTTCAGTGCTTCTTGTACGCTGCTTAAATTTTCCCATAGAATAATAATGAAATATTTATTTTTCCCAACGTTTCTCCCCATAATTTGTTTAACCTTCTGGTTCTTTTCCACAGTCAATTGTTCACTTTCTCTTTCAAATGTTTAACCCTTATCCAAATTATCCATGTCCAAGGACGATGGAGGCCTTTTTATACCACCACAGACAGAAACTGAGTAATCCTCGGAATATTTGCTCACTTCATTTGCGATATCTACAATGGGGGGAATTTGTAGCTTCTTTGCTTTTGATTCAACTGGAATTGAGTTAAGATCCAAACTATGGATATAAAATATCAGAAATTCTCAATCTAAAGAAGAAATCACAGTCATGATGTGTGGTGATAATATTCAAACACCTTACCGTCCAATCTCTCCGGTATATATCTTATTGCAGCTCAATGATGTATTCCTCTCCTTGAATGACAAATCACCCAAAATTTTTCACCTAAGTTTAGCACATGAATTAAATATTTCAGGTCAAAGGCAGATGATGTAAAATTTTGATATGAATGAGGATCACTTAGACCAATTCTTGGCAAATCATATGTTACAAGACTAACTCCAAACTATTCAAGCGACGAGTACTTGATTGCAGGGACACCTGCCATGAAATTAACTTTCATAGTTTAAAATTTAATCACAATTTTCAACAATTATTTGGAAAAAAATATTTCAGGATTTATTAGAAGTGCATGTCATAAATATGAGGCCTCTCAACCCTCCCCATTTATGAATTTTTTTCTATGATTGGTGGTCACAAGCATTCACCTGATTGTCTTGTTCTATGCTTACATGTACATAATCTCGTCTGGTACAATCTCAATTTCTCTTTTTTTCATTCTATCTTTATTTATTTTTACTGGAGTCATGTGCCTACAGTGTACGTTCACTGTAGATGTTTTAGATTTTGTGTGGGGTAACGAGCATTTTGTTTCTTGCACTTGGAATTCATTTTTTATTTTTTTATAATATGTAGGCGTTTCATATCATTCGAAGATAGTTGGACCACTGCTACCTACGCATCTAGTGAACTACTAATACCCAAATCTGTCATTTATTATTTTTTTAATATAGTTATTTTTAAATATCTTCAAAATAAAATTTTAAACAATAAAAAATTTACATAAGAAAGAATAATTTAATAGTTTAAAAAATCATATACATAAATAAATTGTTTTTGTCTCTGGGTCCTTCCACTCAAAGATAAAACTTATTAAAAATCAAGGAAATACGTTCATGTATTGATAAGTTAAATTTTGTGTAAGAAAATAAATATTTACTTTTTTTTATTTAAGTGTTATGTATAAATTTGTAGTGCAACACAAATTTATTAAAAAAGAAATGAAATATATTAATGTATTAATAAGTTATATATATATATATATATATATGAGTTAAATTTTATTATTAAATTGTTTATTTTATCTTTAATAGATTTAAAAATTAATACATTTTATTCTAATGATTAAATATAAATGATCATATTCATGTATAGATGTATAAATTAATATTTTATCAGTTAATATTGTCACTTAAATTTTACAATTTGACATCATAAATGAATCATCAAACATATATTCTTAATTTTTTATATTTCAATATATATTCATTTTTTAGATTAATATATTTTTGGATACATGTATTATTGTGGAATGTCAATGTGTTATAAACTAGTAGTTGTCCCATTAGTGCAAAAAAATACTAGAAGGGACATGTATTTATATTTTAATTATTTTAATTAATGTTTCTATGTGTGATGTAGGTGAGAAGTATTAATCGGTAATTAAAATAAAAAATTGAATAACTTGTGTATTTTTTCTAGTATTTAAATATTTATGTATATATCATATTTAATTTTTGTATAGTTGTTAAATGTAAATGAATGGTTGATATATAGGGAATAAATTGATTGTACTCTTGGTACAATAAATAAAGGTCAAGAGAACATTCTCACTCCTCCCCAACATGCTCTACCATTCCATCCACCATCACCCTGCCACATCTATCCAAGGACCCCTCTCCCAAATTGCTTCTCCATCCACCCTACTATGTTGACTTTCTCTCCCATTGAAGTTAAGTAGAAATCACATATGAAGCACTCTTTGTTTTTTTATGTCTACAATCGATATGCAGTTTAGAATTTCCTTAGACATGGCTTAGTAATAATTGTGTAAGGTACACAACTCTCGAATTGTATAATAAATATCTTATGTTTGTATTTTTTTCATTACACAAGACTTGCAAACGACATCATGAACAATGTAAAGATTGTACATAAGCTTAGATTACCTTTAAAACTTTGTGAATAGTGTAAATATTTTGATTAAAATATATAATTATCACTTTTCAATCTCATCCGAAAACAAAACACCTCTTCTCCACACAACACATTGTCATGTCATTTGAAGAAACACACAAACTCATTTTCCACCATCACGTCAAACACAAAATATAATATTTAATGTGTCAATCACCTAAAGTATTAGTTTTGTGTTTCCCATTTACAAAAAATTCTAAACATAAAGTGATGTAAAATTAATAAAATATGAAATAAAATATATTATTATTATTATTATTATTATTATTATTATTATTATTATTATTATTATTATTATTAAATAATAATAATAATAATAATAATAATTTTATTTAAAATATTTTTGTATTCTATATATATAATTACTATTATTAGTAATATAATAAATAAAAATATAAATTGAAATATCTTGTCATTTTTCCTCACCGTCGTAATCCAACTTAACTCGTAATTGTATGAATCTTGGGAGATACCCTGAATGACATAGTGATTGTTGTAATAAGTTACACATATTGGTTTAAATTGATAGAAAATTTTGATATGTACATAAACATTAAAGAGTAATTGTCAATATTATATAAAGTTTTGTTTGAACATAGATCTAACAAGAAATAATTGATAATTAAATTACATTTCTAATCTTTCTTTTTTAAAATTTTATGTATAAACTAAAATCTTATAAAATAAAGAAGCAAATATGTTTATAAATTTTTTGAACTAAAAATCTAAATATAATATAATTAATATTTATTATATATTATTAAATACTAATAAATATATATATATATATATATAAGTATTTAATAATATATAATAAATATTAATTTTATATATATATATATATATATATATATATATATATATATATATATATATAACAGAGAAGTAAAATTACAACAAAGCTCAGCTTGTTAGAACAAATGACAAAGGCCACAGCACCAAGAATATAAGAACCATAAAAGACATCCAAAATATGCCCGCACCAAAACCAACACTAAACAAGTGACGCAGGTCTATAAAACCCATGGGCACCAACACCCCACTAGGTCAGCCCCAATAATATTCATACTACATATATTAATATATTATAGTATAAGTTTTATATTATATTCAGTATAATAATATCTAATATAATTATTTAATTATATTATATAACTATAACGATTATATATATTCATCCTACATATATTAATATATTATATTATAAGTTTTATATTATATTTAGTATAATATCTAATATATATATACACACGCATTTGTTACATTTATAAATATGAAATTTAATTTTTATTGGTTAACCAACCAAAAAAAAAATGTTAACTTCACTACCTACCTAGTTTCTTTATCATCACTACCACTACTAAACATTGAAACAAAAAAAATCTGAAATGAAGCACTCATTTAAGGAGCTAGGGAGGGAATGGATGAGACAATTGACAATTGGAAGAGAGATGGGTGAGTTGAAGGAAGTTGGGTATTATGTAGTATATTTGTGAACATGTGGTAGTATATTATGGCAGTAACATTCAGATTACATAAAATAGGTTAATCTATATTGATAGAATTATTTTATAGGTGATGTTCTGGTAGAGGGAATATGTGAAAATTCTGTAACAATAATGATCTTCTTTGTATCTATAAATATCTAAGAAGACACATCATAATTGTCTATATTTTATCAAATTGTATTTATTACCAATTTTTTTGGTAAAAATAAATATAGAAGAGGAGGGAATGAACTTACAGGAAAAATCAACGTGGGATTGAGTGTAACTCATTATGGAACTCACAATGACACTCAGTGGAACTTGAGGTAGAACTCTAAGTAGAGTTCATTTTCTCACTACTTATACTTGCCCTCTTTATCACACCTGAGAAAGCTAAAGCTATATGTATAGGGATAATTTACTTAATAAATAAATGGAATAATAAATATCCTACACCAACATAGATTGTCAGTGAAAAATAAACATTTCATCTTAAAAGAATAAAGCTTAGGGATGGCAACAATAAGAAAACCAAAAGGATATATGTTGTCCATTTCATGGGAGGAAGAGAGACTTGTATTGATTTAGTGGTAAAGACTTGTTGGAGATTTGAAAATATAGATGAAATGTATCCATTTCATGTATTCTTATTTTTCATTTGGCTACACTATTTGCTTTTGAGACATGGATAAATGTTTATAAATTTTTTCAGTTGTAATTATTGGAAGTCATTCATTTGAATTCTAAAAAAGAATCCAAAATTTAAAGTTTGCTATTCTATTTGTAGTTGAAACTATTATAAAATTTAGCAGCAAATATTGCCAAATTCAGTAGAAAGATTTGATGATCATGATCAAGATAATAATTAATATATAATGTATTTATATGTTGATGAAAGGCTATGATTAGTTAGTTCCATTGTTTGTTTTGGTCTAGATTTTTAATTATGGATTGTATTTTTAATTTTGGGTATTTTCTTTGTAAGTGTTAACTTTTCATTACTAGGTATATTCTTTATAAAACCATATGATGTGGGTACTCTATAATGTGTGAGAGTTAAATCTATCAACCCTATTTGCCCCTTAAGAAGGATCACTAATCGATCACCTTTTCTCTCAACTAGTGAATCTTCCACCATGACATTCATATTGTTTCACCAATGATGTCTCCTTATGCATCTATGTGGCATACACTTTACAAAACATTTAGTGCTCTCTTCAATCACAATGAAAATAAAAAGATAGACTCCATAACCTCAATGTAGTACTTCCATATCAATAACATTAAATGGTTAATTTCATATGCACATTATACATGGAATCCTTTCATAATTAAATATAAAATAGTCAATAAAATATGCCACCACCTTACAAGCTACAAACCCCTTTGTATCTGGAACAAGTCATGTAGATCTAAAAACTCTCTTGAAACCAATGCATGTCTATGATATGGGCCCTCTAGTGTATGATATCACTTGAAATATCTAGTCATTTTCCCTCATCATTATCGTCCAACACACATTGAAATATTTCACCACTTATAAGCTCTATATGACCTTGCCTTTTATTCCATGGGTATAGTATGGTGTTTATGTATGTTCCTAAACCTGATGTAATTTATGTACGTATCAATATATTTGCATCATAAATGAATATAAGTTAAAATATAGATTTTTTAACTTCAATATCTTGACTCCATATCATAGGCATTGCATGGCTAATTTGAATTGCACATCAGATGTGAAACCTTATTGCAATAAAATCAATCTTATGTTGTCCCCGTAAACCCTTGATAATAGTAAATCTTCACTTTACTAAAACAAAAATTACCATCCCTTTTAACGTAACATTCACTTTTAGACAACCAATTCGTAAATATAATATGTCTCATAAAACAATCACAATAAAAAAATATTATTATATTAAATATTAAATACTAAATATTAAATATTATACAAAAATATATCATATTTAATATAAGATTTTATAATTTATTATATATTACAATATTATAATATTTTATAAATAATATTATATTATATATAATAATGTTTAATATTTTTAAATATAATCAATTGTTATGTATTTAATTATATAGCTACATAATAATATAATATATTATATAACCAATACAATTAATAATTAATATAGAAAATTCCATCGCACAATATATTTTATTACAACACGGAGCTTGCAAGTGGTCAGACGGCAGACGGAGGTTGCACAATGTGGAAGAAGGATAACGTATTCTTGAATTGACATTTAATACCGTTATGTGTATGGTTTCCAACAAATTATCGGTTTCGCGTCCTGCTTATTCAGAAGAAGTGGAGTATTCAAATCCACATTCAACCAATTTATAGAGGTTTCGTTGGACACACTATCTTTTCCATGTCATCCTTTACATTAAATTAAAGGTGAACATTAGCTGGAAGACATGGTGGAAAATGGACTTAGTTCAGTTCAGTATGCAGTGGTATGTATTTTAGTAAATTCATTATGCTCTCTGCTTCAAACCAATCGTTGACATCTAATGTGTTTTAATGATCTCTATAAAATTCTTTTTCCTGCAGATTGACACATTTACAGACAAACCATCTAAAGGGAATCCTACTGCAGTATGGTTGTTAGAGGAAAATAAGGACAGATAATGGATGTAAATAGTGGCAGCAGAGTTAAATTTCTCACACATTGCTTTCCTAAAAACAAGATAAAATGCCCACCAAAATGGAAATATTTAAGAGATTTATTTGGGATGGTTCACCCCAATAATAGAGGTTAACAATATCGCATTTGAGTTCTTTACTCTTCACTTTCAAAACTTGTGGTATCTTAATTTTTTAAAGAATGGATAATTCAATTAATTGTGGATTAGTTTTACATAATGGTAATAGATATATGTATGGAGAGCACAAAATAATAAGTTGAAATATCTTACACATAGAGAATTGAATTTATTAATAAAAAAGGGTAAATGTGTTTTATTAATTAATATTTTATATATTTAATCGTTGTTTTAACAATATAATATTAAAAAAATTATTTTAGAGATTTTTTATTTTTTTTCCATAATGTTAGTTTATGTTATTTTTGAAACATTATAATATAAACTTATATAAATATACAACTCTAAAACTAATTATATGAAAAATTGAAAAGTTTTTTCTACTGAAACCACAAGTGCTACCAATGTTGGGTAGTTTGTTAAAACTAGGTACGAATCTATAAGTTAATGTTTGTATTTCAAATTAGGCACCACCTAAATTTTTATATCATCTTATGTGGAGGGTTAAATTATCATATCGAATAACATAAGTTATATTGAAAGAGATCTAATTTTCTATTTTGATAAGAGGAGTTTTGTAAAATGAAAGACTATAAATGAACAATAGTATCCAACTTGGGACCTATCACTACTAAACTTATCTCACCTTGTGTGCACAAAATGTTAAGAAGTAATAATATGATAATCATTTTAATAATATTTTCAAAATACTTTTTTCCTTTCAAAACACTTTTTTCTAGATGAATGCTCTATTAGATTTTAGTTTTTTGCCTATAGGGATAAAAATATACTTACAAACACAAGATCAAATTATCCTTGGATTTTATTCTGGGCATTCAAGTATGGTATTATTACACATTTTTAACCTGATATAATTTCTCTAGCTATCAATATATTTGTATCACAAATGAATGGAAGTAACAAGATAGACTTTGGGTCCTCAAAGTCTTGTCTCAATGTCAGGGATATTGTAATATTGATTCAAGCTACACATAAAATGTGGACCCATGATAAAATATAATTAACTCTCATGACATCCTTATTCAACCTTTGTAATAGAAAATATCCAGTCAAATAATTCACTACCCTACAAGTTATAAAGCCCTTTCCAATGATATAAACCACATAAATGTAATAGCTACCATGAATCCTAGTTTGATGTACACTAAAATTTATTATATATATGATAGGAAATACTAATGATAGGAAACATTAGCATGAGCACTTTTGTTTGGTGAATGTTAAACATTAATGTTGGTGTGTGTGGTTACCTAACACCATGGTAATATTGTAAGGTTATCCTCATGATATAATGATGTATAAACATGATCTAGCCCTCACTTATGCAATCTTAATGTTTTATGTTCATAACCTTATGATAGGTCACCTTGGTAGTGGATTGACATTAGCTACTATTCAATTTTAAAATGTTAGAAGATTAACATAATCCAAAGCTTGGCTTGTTAGTACCCTGGTACTCTTTTTAGCACCGATTGTACTTTTTATTTTACCTTCTCTTATCAAGATAATATAATTATTTGAGTCAGCATGATGACTCATTGTTAAATTTAATAACACCTTGGGTAAGTAACCAAGTGATGGATATCTAAAGATTTGATTGAACTTTCTTACTTATTGAGTTGTCAAGTCATAAGCATATAGGGATATCAAATGCTTATTTGAGGTTGAGAATCCTTAGTTGGTTTGATGGAGAAATAGAGTATCTTTTAAAGGTTTGAATTTTATTAGCATGAGTCTGCACACTAATACCCCTCAAATGATGTCTCACCCTTTAGGCAATTCCTTTCCTTATGGAATATTTTGGTGATGGTCATCTTGAGATAAGTATGTCATTGACCAAATCCATTTATTGGTGGTCTACCCATTTGGTGTAAGAATGTGTTGAATAATCTTGCATGGTAGAGTGGTGTAGCAGATTCTACATGTTGTTTAGTTGTGTACTCTATTAACAATTCCTAATTTTATAGGTTAGGTTATCTCATCTAGGGGAATATATTCACATTATTTCTAAACCAAAGCTTAAATATTTATTCATACTAAAAAATTAAGGAAGGAAAATAGTGTTTTGTTTTTTTCTTGAACAACACTTGGAAACTATAGAGGATAGTTGTCTTTTACCATGCATGTAGTGAATGCCATCTATTATAATATATTATTATTAATAAACTGTCATTGTCTTAATATATTAAAATAACAAAAAATGTATTATATAATATAATATCTATACATATTATATAATGTAATACTCATATATACTATATAATAAATGTGTGTATGGGCGGGGGGGGGGGGTGTGGTGTAGGTAGTAGGTAATATCAATATAATAAAATAATAGCTATTACATTTATGTAGCTAATGTCAATCCACTACCAAGGTGACCTATCATAAGGTTATGAACCTAAAACATTAAGATTGCATAAGTGAGGGCAAGATCATGTTTATACATCATTATATCATGAGGATAACCTTAAAATATTACCATGGTGTTAGGTAACCACACACACCAACATTAATGTTTAACATTCACCAAACAAAAGTGCTCATGCTAAGAAGGGTAGCACATCCTTCATCCATCCCATTATATAACCAACAACATGTATTTATGGGGTTATTACCTGATTTAGGATAATCACTAGTTGTTATGACAAATCAACCTCAATAGTGCTACCTAGTCATATTTATGTTCATAAATCCTTGACCATAGTTTTCTCGCACTAGAATTTCATTCCAACTTCTTAAATTAAGGATAATTAATGATTTAGATAGAAGAATAATTACTTATTTGGGTGATGATCAATCATTTGGTGATTTACAATGATATAAGTTAGATAAATTACAACTATATTAACATCTAATTGGTTGGCACATCATGCATTATTTTCATATGGCCAATCATGCAATATAAGGAGTAATGCACCAAAAATAGAAACATGTGGAGTATTCGAGCATCAACCCATAATCATGCTAAGAAATATAATCAAGATGAATCTCATGAATTCAAGTTAAGAATGGCCATTTATTAGTTTGTGAGTTGACCAAGGCTTCATGCTTACCACACCCGTACGTCTTATTCATAACCATTTATCATGACTAAAATCACACCCTTATAACATAGTAATAATTGATTTATTATTTCTCCAATTTGCTAATGCTTGACATAACACTATAAAAATGGAATATGTTGCATTATTATTCCATATTAGCAAGGGTCGTATTATAAAAATAAGGGAATATATTTAATTATTTTCACATGTTAATGTGAAAATATACCATGATAAAAATAACACCATAAAAGTAGTTTTCACAAGGCCACATCTTGGTGCATTTACAATATAAAATCTACCACTTTAAACATGATGTTATCTCATTAGTGATGTGAATGAATACATATATGAAAATAATCTATACAGTTAATTGCTTAAGAAATAAGTGTTCCCAAGATTAGACTGCTATAATATACATATAACTAGAATGCTTTAAGCACCCCATAGTTAACCAATAAGGAAATGAATAGAATAGTCCTTTCACCTACATAAATTAATGGTAGAAGCAAAATGAGTAACATTGACACATATGAATAATTATTCTAACCATGGATATTATAGCCTTCATTCACCAACTACCTGAATATCCCTCCACAAGGTAAGGAGGTTTACCATGAACTGAAACATAACCATACACAACAACGGAAATAAACAAATGTATAGTTATAATGTTACATGTTAATCCTTAATATAAAGATGTTGGTTATATTAACAAAATGAATACTTCAAAATATAACATGTAATTGCCAACAATAGACCATATCACAAGTATAATATTACATGAGTAAGGTTGATACAATATCTAGAACAACCCTCATAGGCTGGTAATTTAACATGTGAATATAAACAGAAGCCCAATGGCATAAGCACAAGGAACCAATTATACTACCATAGAGGTACAATGTCTAAATCAATCATTTAATAAAATATGTGCCAACTATAATAATTTAGCATTATAATAAACATAGCTAACAAATTTATCACCCTCACACATTCCATGGAATAACAATGATGTACATGGCCTTCAATAGGTAGTTTGTTAAATAGGTAACCAACCCAACAAGGGAAAAACCAACTGCATGAAAATTTCTACACTAAAAGTGTGTAATCATGTGTTAGCATAGAGCTGACAATATGTTCTTTCTTATAAGTAAATTTTCTAAGAATGAAATTTTATCTTAATAAAATAAGTCCCATTAGGGAAAAAATCAAGCTAATTTAATTTCACATAAAGAATGTAACCATTCCAATATTACTTACGGCTATAATTATACTTTTTTATAAAAGAGAAAACTTGAATGAACCATGATATGAACTTTTAAATAAATTGGGTAATGCATACCTATATAACTCATGTGATACAATACCAAACATGATCATAACATGCATTAATATAATCTACAATATCAAAGAGTACTCAATTCTTATCCAATCCTAACTATTCTATTATAACAACCAATTCATTTCCTCTAAAGTGAGTATTACCACAAAATTAAACAACGTGATGGAATACATATGGTAGCTAAATTACCACTTTCTTGAGCATAAAATTACAAGCATTTCCATGTATCATTAAAGAAGATAAATGTCAAATATAGGATTTATATGATCAAGTCTAATAGTAGTAGTATTTCTTATCATTAATATGACCATCTCTTAAACATTCTTTATTGAGATATAATGGAAAAATTGCCACATTTTCTCATATAATCAATGTCATTTACCATGAATAAACACAAAACCAATTAATCATACACTAAACTCCATTTTACATTCTTGCATACTAAACCATGAAATTAATAATCATATCAATATCAAGAAATAATAGCTCCAAAAGGTAAGCATCAAGTATTAAAACCACATAAATAGGTTATACATGCATAATAGGTTACTCAACCCAAAATATCAACTCCTAAGTTAAATTTCTTGATTTATCAACTAAAGCCAAATATTTATCATATAAGAATAAATGCAATTAAATAATTAACACCAAATTACTACCAATTCACCACAAGTGGAAATTTAGGCCAATACAACCATGAACCAATAGGAGATGTCATGCATGAAATTCACATTTTGTTAAAAACTATGACCCATGTTTAATCAGGTGAACTAGGTGGCCAAGTGTAAGATGTTTCATTTATTTTCAATGCCCAATAGGAATGTTAAAGGATGAGTTGCACACCATAATTATTTAGATAATAGTGAAATTTTCATACCAAATAGTGCCAAATATAGTGGAAAATTTCCACCATTGGCTAACATAACATACATATTATTTTTCATATTCTACCCTTTTCATCATAGACAAATTCTAAGCCTTCTAACATTGTTTAACAATTTTTAGTAGGCAGTGCTTCAATTAGAGAAAACCCCAGTGCAATCCAAGAACATATCCTATTTTCTTAATATATATATATATATAATCAACATTATCCACACAACTCCCTTATTCACACTTGGTTGTGGCATATGCTTCGGTGAGAAAACCAATATTATCAAAAAATAATATACCCAATAGGACTTTTAAATGACTTGCAATTTAGTAATACATAAATTAAAAACCAGAAATTAAACCTAGAAGGAAAAAGAGAACATATGCCTATAAAATAATTATGTAAGTGTTTCATTATTGTATTCTCTCATGGTGATTACGTAAGGCTTTATTTCCTTTCAATCTTCTTCTATTCTCTCCTCTTCCACCATCTAATTATTCTACCCAATATGGCACCCCAAAACGCAGTCCTAAAAACCCTCTATTATCTCCAAATCCCCCTCAGAGGGTGGTAGCTAATAAGTAGGCCTATAACTCCATTATTTTCCCCAAGATTCTCTCCTCCCGTTGCTTCCATCCTTCAAACCCTAATGCCATCTCCTAAAAATTTCAATGCTTTACAAAGCTATTTTGATTTCCCATCCATGTCCATGGCTTCAGTGGAATAAAAAATAAAGTTTCACCCAACAATCAATTTGCATAAGGAGGATTTGGCTTCCATCACACATTTTCTATTTCTTTCCAAACCTAAGTATGGTGATTTACACACGGATCAATGGTTGGTGGAGGTTATACTATTTCATTTTGATTTTAATAGGCTTAGCCACATAGTCATTAATGAACATCTTTCACCCTTACACCTTAAACAAGATAACCCATCATTAAAAAAAAATATATGATAAATCCTTGTAAAATTCATAAATAATTAAATGTCCTTTACTTATTTTACTTGCTTAACTGCATAAGCATTCAATCGCATGCTTAAGCCTAAAATACCATTAGAAAAAACAAACAAATAAATTAAAAGGTCCTTCAAATACATATGAAAATGTAATTAGCCTAAAACAAACAAGACGTCCCTCAAAACTATTCCACAATATGGGAATTAAATTGATTTATAATTCAATAATTAAAATTCTTTATTTATATATGTGTTACATTTCAATGCATGATATATTTTTTTAAAATAATACAATTATCTTAATTCAATTAGAAATGTCAA